>JANHFJ010001254.1:13076-28772 GCA_032468195.1 Cerberus rynchops | reverse complement strand
TGCGGATGATGCGCTCAGCTGAGCGTATCACCCTCTGTAGTGCTTGTCTGTTTTGCATGGTGCTGTTCCCAAACCAGATTGTGATGTTGCCCATCAGGATGCTCTCTACAGATTGTGATATTCTGCATTTAATGCCCTTTATAATTCCAAAACTATGATTATGGTATTCCTCATTTAATGCCCTTTATAATTCCAAAACTGGAAAACTAGTTGACTTCTGTATTCAGAATTTCAATAGCCAATATTGCAGTATAGCTCCTCCTATCTTATGATACTTCTGCTTGGATAAATGTTTATTTGGTTGCTGAGTAAATACTAGGGAGTGTTGCTTGCAGGTTCAGCAGCGTATGTACTGCAGAACAAAAAGTAAAGGTTAGCCGTGACTTCGGTTTGGATGCAGTTCTTCTAAACTACTAGTATATAAGTTGTCAGATGGATATAGCCCTAGATAAAAGGGATATGAACCAAAATGAGGAGCTACTCATGGGTTTCACACTACAAGGTAAGTGTACACATAAACATTAGCCAATATATACTAGATTTTCCAGAACATCTGAGAGCTTTATAAAAACTGCATTTTTATAAATTTTATAATTGACATTTGGATTTTTGATGTTTGCTATCTGATTATAAATTCAACTTCTTGAGATTCAACTTCTTCAAAAACTAAGCAATTTAATAAGGTCTGTCTGTCTTAGATTATAAGGAAAAACTGAATACAATCCACAAATACTGTAAACTTCACATAGGCAAGAGATAGTAAGAAGGAGAGTATTTTCATTGATTACCCATTTTTCTATTATTGTTTTCCATCTACTGTGACTAAAAATCTCTCCCAGAGGTTTGGGATATCACTTGGAAAAAGATTGCTGCAATGAGGAAGAATATGTTATAAAATGGCTCCTCCTTTCTTATGGGCAGAAGAACATCGAGTTTATAGTGCAAAATCTTCAATGATTTGTATCTGAAAGTAGAAAGAACCCATGTGTTTATACTTGTGCAATCTGGTTTTGGATATTTTTCTTAGTAAACGTTTGATATTGTTGTATACTACTTAAGAAATATGATAACTTGGGTTCTCTTATCTTTGACTTACTGGTTAAGCTGAGCAGGCTTTTGACTTTTCCTTTTAATAAAAATGGGTACTTTGATAACTGGGTCTGTCTTTCTCTCTAGTAAATCGTAAATTGTTAGGATATAAATAGATCCACATAAAAGATTTGTCATATGTCTATTTCCTGTTTTTGTGATACAGAGGGTATTTCTGCATAGAATAATAAATTGTGTCTCGGCTATGTTTTTTCTTTCCAACCCAAAGAAGAAAAATATGTACAGTAAAGAAGATTGGGACTGTATCTATCTGCCTGTCTTTTGCCATTCGGTTAGATAGCACCAACTTTTAAAGAGAATTGAAGTAAATTTGATCTTGTAGGGATGGAAATGAGCAAAAGACTAGTGCCCTGTGATTCAGAATTTTGCTGACTTCTCTACTCTATCCTCTCCTCCTTAGTAACCTGACTCAAAACAGAACTATTATTAAAAATTTGGAGAAGAAAAACGCAAAAGCCATTCTCTACATGTTTTTTTGCTACTTTGTTTTTTGCGTAAAGTGAAAAAATCAAAACTTCTGATGACTACTGTACATCAACCTGGGATTTTTCTTTGAAATGACACAAAAATAGGACTACAACTACTACCTATAATAAATATAATACTTCATGACTTGAACATGCAGACCTTTAAAATTTATTTATTCTGTAAAAATTTTTCCCCTTATTTTCTTCAATTAGAATTTATTCCACAAAAAAATATAATACACTGAAGTCTACATGAGGTTTTTTCCTTTTCTTGTTGTTTAATTACTGGTCTTCACATTTTTTTACATTCTCAAGTATGTAATTCTTGGAGTATAATATTTTAATTTGTTTAAATCACATTAAGGAATTGTTTTGTTTTTCAGTTGCAGGCACAGATAGAAGAGAACATGTACCAAAAAATTGCAATGATATTGAAGTAATCACTCATCTGTTGACTGAGGTAAAATTGTCGTTGTTTTGTAACTAAACATAGTTTTACAAATTGGAAATAAAAATTTTAAATTTAAGAAAGAACAGTTAATTTAAAGAATAGATATTTTACTAGTGTTATTGTTAGGGTGCTCAGGTTCCAACACCATAATCTTTCACTGATTCATGTGGTTCAAACATGACCTAAAATATGGTAGAATCTCATACAAAATGTTACTGGTAGAATAAATAGTAAAGACATTTCTGGGCAACACTATTCTTTTACAGTCCAAATTTCAACCTGATATTAAAACTGAAGTAATAGCCAGGCTGGGAAAAAACAGCTCAAAGTTTTATTTTCCCCACAATAAATCCTGAGAATAGCAAAGACTGTAGAAACATTTTTTTTTCCCTGACTGGACCTTAGTCTCAGACTCTGCCCCAAAGCACTAGGAGAATAGGAACTAGTAAGATGAATTCAGCAAAAACAGTACAGCCTGAACAACGAGAGTTATTGGAAATGATCTTGAGAGACAGGAGAAAGAGTCCAGACTGGCCAGCAATCAAATAAAAGAGAGCTGAGGCCACTGAAGGAACGGGGACATGGCAAATACCTCAGAAAGGATTCTTTCTAGTTTGTGTGTGTGTGAGGGGATATACTTTCAGATTTCCAAGATTCTGTTAGTGCAACCTTCAAATAAAAGATAGAGCTTAATACTCCTGAGTGTACTTGTCTCAATTATTCTGAAAAGGACAGTTATCCTTTTCAGAGTTGCTTTACTTGGTAGCTTGTGCTTCTATCCTCCATTCCTCCAGTGTTTCTTTCCTTGCAGTGTTAATGATTGCTAGCATTGGTATGTATAACTGGGGTTCTTGTGACTTGGCATAGTTATCCTATTTTCCAAGACTTTGTTTTCTTGATTACAATTATTTATTCTTTGATCAAACGATGTGGTGGCCTAGTGGTGAAGGAACTCTCTTCCCACTCAGAAGGTTGAGAGTTTAATCCTACGTAACGACAGATGTTTCTCTCTTAGGACGAAAAGAAAAATACCTGCTGCAAATCCTGGCATTCCTGGCATCAGGAAGGGCATCCAGCCATCAGATCCATCCAATCTCCCTAAATTTCCTCAGAATTAAGGGATTACAGGGTCATAAAAAGGGAGTTTTAAATTATTAATTCTTTGATATTCCAGTATCAGATTTATATTAGAACTATGGCCACATACTTAAAAATAATCTGGACATCGATTTAAAAAAACATTTACAAAAGAAAACTGAAGCTGTTTATTTAAAAGTTTAGTTGTCAGTTTGTGCTTGATCCAGATTCTAAGTGAAGTGGGGAAGGACATATTCCCATTCAGTAATAGGGTGGCAGCTTAACTCCAGATTTGGGTGGAACTTTTTACTTTGTGGAATAGATATACCCAAGGCACCCACAGAACTCAAGAGTTTGGAAGTTGAAGATTAGAGATCTCAAGAAAGGAAATGACTTGTGTTTGTGGTACAGCTGATTCTAGATTTTTTTCCCTGAAGGACTGGTTCAGAGATTTGATGGATAGTAATGGCTTTTACGTTACTTTTGACTCTGTCTGTTTTTAAATGCCAAATATTTGAGAAAGATCCTGGGTTTTCCTGAGGTTTTCCTGAATGCAGGTATTTTATCAAACTGAAAACGCTCTTTTCTTCATTTTTATGCACAAAGGAAAAAATGCTAGCATTTGAATAACTTCTTCGGGGGGAAATAATGCAGTTTTAATGGTTTTCTGTGCAGAAAGATCGCGATCTAGAACTAGCAGCACGGATTGGACAAGCCCTTCTTAGACGAAACCATAGCCTAACTGAGCAAAATGATGTTCTGGAAGATCAGTTGGGTCAAGCCTTTGACAAAGTAAGTGAACAGGTTTAAGCTTTGGGGCTTTAAGAGGTTAATGTATCATGTTTCTTTCCTACAAAGTTTCAAGTTAAATCTTTGTTTAATGAAGAAAGATGCAAACATTTTGAAGGCTACTTCATTTATTTCAAGTGTGGAAGCGTATATTATGTTATTATGCAGAGCTGAGTATTTCAGCTAAACTCTTGCTTGTGTACTTAATTTTTTGCAGTGTTTCAAACTATTCTTTATGCGTGCTGCATCCTAAATAAAGAGTAAAAATAGAAATTACATTTCATGTAAAGTACATAAAATGTGAGTCTAATATTTGCTTGTATGTATTTATATGTACAATATTCCCAATTCTCATGATTCTTCTATTTCAACCTTTTAAAATATAAAAAGGTTAAAAAAAACCAAGGAATCACAGAACATATTTGAAAGCATTTGATTCAGCAACTTTAGTGAAGCCTAGGTCTATATAATATTAGACTGGTGCACGTTTAATTTAGGTCCCAAGGAAGAGCATTGAGATATAATTGAAATAAATAAAATTTATCTATGATTGTAATGCATTTTAATTTCACTACATACAGGAAGCAGCTGGACTGTGTATAGATATATTACACTATGAATAAAGAATTCTGCTGTTTGATGACTATAGAAAATAGCTCTTTATTTTCATAGAATTAAAAAAAAACCACTGAATGGCCGACTGATAAATATTTCTTTAGCCTTAGACTATTGGCTTTAAAAAAGAACTTCTGCCAAGAAAAATGATGTATTTTCACATTATTGAATTTTGGATAATGGCAGTCCAGGAAAGAAAATATGATAATTGAATATGGATTGAACAAAGATATCTTCCATTAATATTTCTAAGCCTTCTTATAAAAATGTAATTTGGAAGAAATTCATATTTAATATTTTTTTAAAGTGGGGGGAGATTAGCATATTCTGAAGAAGTGGTAATGGAGATAGCAGTACAATTGCATTTTAACTTGCCTGTTGATTCACTAGCATAAATTGCATTGTTTTGAGTAAATGATTATGTTTAGTAAACAAAAACGCTTTAAAATCAGATTCATCAGCTACAACATGAACTAACAAAAAAGGATGAACTGCTTCGTGTGGTGTCCACTGCTTCTGAAGAAAGTGAGACTGACTCTAGCTGTTCCACACCACTTCGCTTTAATGAGTCCTTCAACTTGTCACAAGGTTTCTTACAGTTGGATATTTTACAAGATAAACTCAGGGAACTGGAAGAGGAAAACCTATTACTTCGAACAAAGGTAACTTACATTCTTATTTCTTTAGCAGTATTATTAATTGAATATAAATCCAAGCATTAAAAAAAGGATATTGAATATATTACGGTCATGCTTATGGAAGAAGTGATAAGTAGGATTATTCAACCAAAAAAGGACAGCAAAAAGCTCCCAAAGGTATCTCCAAACTGAAGAAATGGACATCAGAATGCAATGTAGGTGCAAATGACCCCAAAACAATTTTAACTTCACATGGCTGCTGTGAGATCTGAGATGACAGCAACTGACCAAAACAGAATTGTAAGCTGACATTGAATGCTTCAGTGAATATTTTTTATCAGTTTGACTACTATAAAAAAGACGAATTTTCTTATTTGGGACATAACAAATTTAAAATAAAATTAGCAATATTGTCATTTCTTTATATAAATCTGTGGTGTAACACTACTAAAGATATATGTAGAGGTATTAATTCCATTATCTGTCTCAGTACATACCCTATTTCTCTGTGTAGTTAAAGACCATAAGGTGTCTTCCTTGGTTCTGCTTATGTTCTTCACTTTTTTCCCAGATAAGTGTAGCTACCGCAGTCAAGAAATGCAGCCCTGGTCAACATCCAGGAAATAAATAAAAGCATATGCAAATCAATTTCAACCAAATTCTGAGGCTCTTTTATTCCCCAAAGTCCTCGATTGTTGATTTAGCCAAGTCTGGCAGCTATGCATGCCTAATTAATTTATAACTGAGGATTAAAAAAAACAGGTTTGACTCAAATTGGAAAGCAGATGAATTGATATCCTGTATATCTAGAAAATTCAGTACAGGTAGTTCTCAACTTATGACTAGTCGTTTAGTCATATGTTGTTCACATAAGGAAGCTTTTTATTGCTGAATCATTACTATTTTGTGAGAAAGATATACAGTATATCCAGTGAAATAAAATTTTGGGATACTTAGTTATGAAAGTTTTGAGGCGTCTAACTGGTATTGGTGACTTTATTTGATTTCAGATAAACAAATTTTTATGACATATGAACTAAACTCAAATATTTTACTTTCAGAATTATTTGTTCTAGGCACTTATCTATATACTTGATCTTAGTAAGTCTTACGTTTTTAGATATGAGTTTAAATGAAACAAGTGTCACAATGAATTGTTGTATTTGTAATTCTAACATAGGGATGTGGTGTAGATCCAGTGACATCCATTAGTGCAAATATTCTTCTTTCCCTCAGAATGTTCTTTCGGATCCTTCTGAAGAACCTTCTGATGGAGCCGGATTATAAATATTCCCCTAACATTGAATATATTCCAGAATGAACATTTTGTTATACAGAGAATGGGAAAAATATATTTACAGATAGCGTTCCTCTTAAAAGTAATGAAACTCCTTAATTTTTTGAAGGCATGCCATCTGAAAACTGAAACTATGACATACGAAGATAAGGAGCATCAGCTAGTCACTGACTGTGTTAAAGAAATAAGTGAGTATTCTGATCGTATCTTCCATAGAAAATAGATCTTTAGATACAAATTCAATTCACCTTTATTCCTCCAGGTTTGAGCTCTGTACTATTCTTAACTTCATTTGGTCCTTTTAAAAGACAGTATTTCAGCATCCGTACAGATATAATAAAATTGCAATTTATATCAACCCCCATTATCGACCATACTTGCTTCCTTGAGTGCAATGGGTTGTAATTCAAATAATTAGCAGCTAAGAAATCCCCCAAGTTAAAATTTTATACATGAATAGAAACATATAAACTTTTTAATTACATTTTTCTCCTAATGTTCAATTCCTTTAACTTTTTTATCTTCCAATCTTTAAATATGGTTATTAATTGTGAATCCACTGGCCTGCAAATTAAGTATTAACAAATCTTGCTATTAAGCAGGGTATTAAAACTAGAATGTTGAACTGGCTTTAAAAATTAGATTAATGAAGAATCTTTGTTGTGGAGACCTATTCAAGCAGGCACAGTTGTTTAGTTTGTATTTTCTTGGATTTTGCTTAAAATAACTATTGTATGAAAGGCTTTAAGGAGTTTGCTTTTCAGAGAGGATGATGTACTTCTGGTTTCTTAACAAAGCATGTATCCTGCTATATATCTTAGAGGAAACAAATGCTCAGATTGCAAGAATGAGTGAAGAACTTATGAGGAAGGATGAAGAGCTAATTCACTACCAGGAGGAAATCTCATCCCTCTTATCTCAGATTGTTGAACTTCAGCATAAGATCAAAGAGGTAGGTGTGTAGAGAGTTCAGAGAAAGGAAACAATGAAAGTCAAACCATTACCTGTATTAAGACATTAATACTTCTAACAGAGGTCTTATAGGATTAAATAACCATATCTTGTATATCCTCAGCATGTAATCGAAAAAGAAGAATTGAAGCTGCATCTACAAGCTTCTAAAGATGCCCAGAAACAGCTGACAGCAGAGGTATTAATGTCATCTACTTTCCCATTTTTGATGTAGGGAACAAATATGGAAAAGAATAAAATGTAAACATTTTACATGAGAATGTTCATATTTTTCCTGAATATTGATGAGAATTTCTGGTGCACTGTTTTGATTTGGATGCCATTCAGTTTGTTGAAGAATGAAGAAAAAACAGAATTTTTTAAAAAAAGAATCCACATTAATTTTTATTCATTGTTTAAATATTTTTCCCACTGCCAGAATATTATGGCTGAAACATTGGAAGGAGAAGGAAGAGATTGTGGCTAATCTGTATTTGACGCCATGAATCTGGCACATAGACCTAATATTTACTATAGTAGTTATAAGTTTCTGGACTTAGATATTACATGCAAATAAATTTAAAGCATCACTTAAAAAGTAAGATTGCATCCAGTGTTATCATTCCTGGTTTTACCAGAACAGATTCCACTTTTCTCTAGCAGCTTCTTGTGCTCCCTTCAAATATATTCCAACAGAAAAGAAATGCACTGGAGAAAAGAAAGCCCCTGTGCAACGCTGGGTGTTGGCTTTTGTTGTTGTTGGTGGTGGTGGAGTGTCGGGTCTATAATACTTTACATAGCATTTATTTTATCAAATTTTTAGCAGCTGTTTCTGCAAAATTAGTCTTTGATTAGTAGAATTGTCATCTTGTAATTGTAATTGGTCTGTCTTCTGTTTAGTATACAACTTACAACCACAATTGACCCCAAAGTTTCTGTTCTTGAGTAGGACACTTGCTAAGTGAATTTTACAACCTCTCTTGCCACAGTTGTTAAGTGAATCACTGCAGTTGATAATTTAGTAATCTGGTTGTTAGGTGAATCTGGCTTCCCCATTGATTTTACTTACCAGAAGGTCCCAAAGTTGATCACATGTCCTTGGGACACAGCAATGGACATAAATATGAACCAGTTGCCAAACATCTAAATTTTGAACACATGGTCATAGGGATGCTGCAAAGGTTGTAACTGTGAAAAAATGGTTTTAAGTCATATTTTTCAGTGCTGTTGTAACTTTGAACAGTCATTAAATGTTGTAAGTCGAGGACTACCTGTATCAGCAATTGATTAATGTGTGACTTCAGAAAAGTCCCAGTGATAATTTCTTTGGATTACATGTAAATAGCTTCTTCAGTACCTTTTGTTCTCACAGCTGAGTAAATGATTGATCTTTTATATTCTTTTAAGCTACATGAGGTCCAAGAGCGGAATGTGGAATGTCTGGGGATGCTGCATGAGTCCCAAGAAGAAGTTAAAGGATTGCGCAGTAAAACTAGCCAAGCTACCCTTCTGTGCCGACCCCAGTTGTGTGGAGCATTTCCTGTGGTAATATAAGATTTCTGACTGTAGCAATTTCATTAGTTAAGCTCTTTCATCCTGCCAATAAAATTTCAAGGGCAAACTCAAGCTGATCTTCGGAAGAGAAAGTTGGCACCAGTTATCCTTTCTAAATTTAGCTTCTTTATCTACATCCTATTTTATTCCATATTGGCTGAGTAACTTGTTTCATTTGGGAACAAAGAAGGCAGTGTTGAACAAGGACTGACACTCTTCTTGTTTGATGCTACTTTCCTTCTTAATTTTATTGTTGTGAATTTGTGAGTAGTGGAAAAGACACTCTGCTGCATGTGCTAGAGTTGCAAATAAGATTTGTGTCCACCACTTCTTTCTGACTTTACTCTCATTATAACAGACTGTCCTATAAACGTCTCAAGCAGTTTCTTTTTCTGCTGTGTGTCAGCTTCTGAATACTGAGGGAAAAGAAAGGAACAGATGGCTTGCCATGACATTAGAACATGTAAATTTTGATGCAATTCATAAAAAGTTATACAAATTACATTTCCCCATGCTTATATAAGGCTGTATTAATATTACTTGCAATTTTTCTATGTAGTTGTCCATTTGTAATACCTGCTAATTTCTTTTGGTTTAGAACGAAATACTTCAAGCATTTATTGTAAAGAAATACTGCCTGAAATATAATTTTTCCAACGTAAATAGATTAAACAGCAAATTTACTCTTAAAAGCAGGAGAGTCAAAATAATATCAGCATTGCAGTGGCAAAAGCCCTCCCCCTTTTCTCAGTGTGTTATGACATTCCGCACCTGCCTAGCAGGGATAGGCTTATGTCAAGAATGCCATCCTAATGAACAATCAGTTCTTGTGAATACTTAGAATTACCTCGTCCTTTCATTACTGTAGAAAAAAAAATCTCACAATGACCTTACTATAGAAATTAAGAAAGTGCTGCAGACAGGCTGTCAAAATCACTTCTGAATGGTTTTTAATAAAGCTATTGTTTCCTATTGTACTTCGTTTTTTTTATGAGAATACAGTAAATATCCCTTTACAAAAATGTATTTATTCTGAATTATACAGGTAATTGTCAATTACGTTGGTACGCTTTACATTTTGTTAACATATTTTGCTTTTAACTGAACTTTACAAGGAGTCCTGTAGCAATCTTAGACAAGAACCTAGCACATTAATAGGATAATGAAGGATGAGAAAACTTTTAGATGTGACTATACTAATTTCCTAATTATTCCAAATTAGGTACTTACTTTGCCTAATTGGAGATTCCTTGAAAGAAGTAATAATTGTTGTAGCTCCTTAATTATTTTGTAAACTGAGCTTAAGAAATTTATTAATTCCCACTGTCTTAAATTTGAAGGAATCTCTGGCAGCAGAAATTGAAGGAACAATGCGAAAAGTGCTAAGCCTGGATGAGGAATCACTGTGTAAACAAAAGTAAGTGCAGTTCTTGTTTTTTCCCCCTTAACTTGCTTTGTGGGTTCTTCTCTAGGGCTTCTTCCCTGCTATCAGTGTAATATTAAGAGAAGTTGATGTAGTTCTACATGGATAATTTTGTAGACATACTCAAGTATTTTAAAGCTATTACACAATTTATTAATTATACTCTCTAATGTATAACTTGCTGAATGCAAACTAAAATTAAATCCTTGACTAACGCTTGAGGACTTTTATGTTTAATTCATGCTAAACTCTGAAAGGTTATTCCATAATAGTCTAAGATAAAAACATATACATTTCCAGGAATTACAAGACTAGTTTTCTTTCATTAGAAAAGCTACCAGCTACATTTTTATTTTCACAACTTTTTTCAGTCGTATACTGTAAGCTAATTTCCCTCTATATGACTCCCATTAGAAAATTGTGAAAAATTGTCATTTTTTGTTTCTTTTACTGCTATCAGGAAAAGATTTGCAATTAAGCTTTCTTGGCACTTGGATACATTACACAATAACATCTCAGTTCACAGGTTAGCTTTAAAAAGTTCGAGTGGAAGAAGTTCCAACGTAAATCCCTTCCCACATAGGATGCATTCTGTCTCAGTGCACAAAGTGAACTTCTTTCTGTAACTCCCATAGAGTATGGGTGATATAAAGCCTACCTATCGAAATGAGTCAATGGAAGGAGAAATACATGCATCACTTTGTAAGCTCCTGTTCTGCTTTCAAAAGCATGTAGGCTATTTGGTATCACCCAGTCAGTTACTGGTCCCTTTTCTTTTTCTCTTTTTTTTTTGAACAATTTTTATTTTTTATTTTTAATCCCAATATATCATTATGTATACAGCATGGTATCTGGGCATCTTTTAATACATTAATTATATCACAACGATGTTATTTTTATACCATTCCTCTTTTAGTGCTTACATAATCTATCAATACAAACTTAATATTTCTACTCAATGTTTTTAAAAGTAGAGGGAGGGATTCGAAAAAGAATACAACAAAAATACAATGGGTTATTATTCTGTTACAAACCATAATACGTATGATTTACTCTCTCGATGGTCTCTCTGCAAACATCAGAAAACGCAAACCCAGGGACTGGATGGGCTCAGTGGTGATGTGAGACCACTTTCACTTTGATGACAAATGTAATAACAGAGGATTAACATGCAGCCCGTTAAGCATCCCATTCAAAGGGAAACAACAAAGCACCAATAGATGGAGTCATAAAATATGTAATATCCCGATTCATCATCTTCAAAATGTAATGTTCTCTGTACTTCCGGAATTGAATAATGATGGATAATATAGCAGTGTAAAAAGGGTGATTAATTTCTCTTAAAAGAACTTACGAGCCAGGCACGAAGACAGCCCCTGTAACGTCCAGTTGTAAAAAACATGACATTCAGCTAAAGAAAAGAAACATCCAACATTTGAAGTCAAATTTATGGTCTCGCCGGATTATTCTCGTCAGGAAGACTGCAAGGATGGCTTTGTTCAGGAGGTGACTGTGGGTTTCTCAATCTGAGACCCACTTCGCACCTAGCTGTGGGAATTAATACATGTGCTGCTTGATAGTAAACACCGTTATCTTAAGCAAATAAACTATTGCAAAGGTCTTCACAACTTAAATGGGGTTTGCTAAAATGAGCCCGAGCATTACGGATTGTTTTTCTTTTTTGGAAGCGGGTGCTTAAAAAGGCCAGCTAATTAGCAAAAGGATGTGATTGCAATGCTAAATGTTAGAGAGAGAATGAGTCTCACACATGAAGCAGGAAAAGGCGTATGTTCGATTGGTAACTTTTGCTACAGTTGCTGGAGTATTGCAGGATATTGAATTAACACCAAACTGAATCAGCTTGTTTGGGCTAATTTGAGGAAGCACCATTTAAACAACGGCAGGTGGAGTAGCTGAAGAGCAAATCCTTGTATCTGCGGGTTTGCCCAAGTGGATTTTATTTTTAATATAATTTATACCATATGCTGTATAACAAGGAGTCCCTACGGATTTTATTCCGCCCTTCATTGCCAACTATATGGATGGCACTCATCTCCGATTCAAAGCCATTGAGACAGAGATATCTGAAGACATTTTCATGGGTCATGTGGCCAGCATGATATCATAGAATGCTGCTACCTTCCCACCAAAGTGGTGCCTATTTATCTACTCGCATTTGCATGCTTTTGAACTGCTGGGTTCAAAATGATACGATCCTGATGACTACCTCCTGCCAATTGTCATCCATTATGTTAACATTAATATTTGTTGACTTTGCTGGTAGAAAGCAACAAGAGATGTAAACATAAAAATTATCCAGGTGTTTTCTGCTTCCTTATTACATTTGGTCAGTTTTGATCTTATCCTGATCAGTCTGTCCCAAATCTTGTTCTGTTTCCCACAATGTCATCTTCGTCTCTTGCCTTCAACCCTGGCTGCACCAGCCTCTTAAACAAATCTGTTCATGTTGAATAGATGCTACATCGATGTGCTGCTTCTACAAATCAGGGTGGACGTAACTCATTCCATGTAACCTTAGCACATAAATACTTTCTTAAATCCAAACACGTATAAAGTTCCCTGGCAGGAGGAAACAGGAGGAGGGGTAGAGAGGAGAGTGGGTGAGGTTAAACATTGAAATTGCTAAAATTTGACCTGGCCATAAATTTCCACTTCAGGCTCATGTTTTATGTGAACATTCAGTGAGAAAGCAATTCCCATGTACAATTGCTTTGCCTTATAAGTCATTTCTGACTGATTGCTGTCATACCTGAGATGTTTAACCTCTTTCTCAATAGCTTTAGCGATATTTTTAACATTTCACATGGTTGCAGTTGAACACTCTATGTTTAAACCAAGGAAGTGAGTGTACAGAATGTCATGTGCCTAGAAATGCTCAATATTTAAAATGTGGGAAGGGCTAAATGCTTTTACATAGATAATGGCATCTACGGAAGAAAAATAATAATAATTTTGAACATAACAGTAGTACTGGAAATAGAAGTGTTAGGAGAAGCTAAGTTTAGGCCTGGGAACTTTAGCTTCTATTTATGGCTGATCCATATGTCGAGTTACGAGAACTGCAGCTTGGGACAGCTTCCTGTTTGGCAAAAGGGAATATTTTTATGAGTGTAAGAATTCCTGGTAGCAATTTTATAATTGGAACAGAAAGAAGGTTGATAGAAATACTAGGAACTGTTGATTGTGCTGGGAGAACTTCCTTTATTTTCAGAAGCTCAGGGGTGGAGTGTGTAAGGGTTTTTTCTGTTTAGCTATTGACCTTAATCTAACCCTAATAAATAGTTATTTGACTTGATCTGATGCTAAGCATTCTTTCCATCTGATCAGTCAGGCACAAAAACCAGGAACTACCTATGGAGTTCAAAGCACTGAAGACTTTATTATTGCTACTTATACAAAATAATCTGGTCAGAGCTAAAATGGCACTTAGATAAGAGTCAATGGAATTCATGAGTTGGACTTGGGTCTCTTCTGGCTGTGCAATGATTCCAAACTGACGACACATTTAACCCCACCTTCCAGCTCAGTCTGCTCCTCTCCTACAGATTAATTGTGCATAGATCAAGTTTCACCTTTCAATCGCCTTTCAATCTTCACAAGAAAAATGTTTGCTAATCCATGTTAGCCACCAAGATACTTTTAGGAAGTTCTCCTATCAGAAAACAATGCTCCCATTATTATTATTTTTGCAACTTTCCAATAAATGAAGCTAAAATGTTCATTTCACGGAAAGTAAAGGAATTTGTTTGGATTTGAGGATGAATGTTAAATCATCTACTGGATGGATTTGTAGACCAGAACGTAACTCTCCATTGCATCGCCAATTGATTTGTCAATGATGCCATGAACTTTACTACTAGAATCTTTTAGAATTTATTAGACAGAAACACTACTAGAAAAAGAACTCACAAAGCTATCAATTCAGGGTTCCACTGGCTTGACTCAAAGCTCCAAGATAAATGAATTCTGAAAGGGCAGATGAACCTCTGTGAAAAGTCATGGGTTGAATAGTTGTGTGTATTGGGAGAAACTGAATGTTTGGAGATTGTAGGGAAACTTGGCCTGTAGCTCATTAATTCTCACTAAACAGAATACCAACTGGGTGAAGCCTCCAAGTTTAACAACAGCTATAAGTTAATATTTCCAGCTGCAATTCAAATGTACTTGATTGGAAAGAAGAATAGATCTTTCTTCTCTGATTTGTTGTGGCTTCCCCGGAGTTTGTTTTTCTTTAAAGTACAAATTGACAGTCAAACATGTAATTAGTTGTGATGAATGTCACAGCCAGCCATTTCCCCTTCACCATGCCACTTCTCTAAAAGTTTATTTATTTTGATCACAATAATTACGAAAGCTTTTCATAATCATTGGGGGAGTCCTAGTTTCCTTCTCGTTCCTATTGCATTCACCCAATTGTCAGATGAAAAATGCAATGGCGGCATATCAAGAACAGTTTTCCTGTTTCCATGGGTATTATTTATTTAGTTGGATCGATTTAGATCTGGGGACTCCAAATCTGGCAACTTGAAGACTTCAACTCCCAGAATTCCTCCCCCAGCCATGTCTTTAACTTGCTCACATTCTCCTCTAACAAAAGGCCTGTGCAATAAACTGGATTGGAGAGAAAATGAGTTGCCCAAAGTAAGCCGTGAGCTTCCATGGTCTATCAGTCCATGGTCTCCTCCAGGGATGTCCAACCTGGCCAATTTTAAGATTTGTGGAATCCCAGCAAGGCTGCCTGGAGAATTCTTGGAGTCACTAAGGTTGGACATCCCTGGTCTAGTCTATCGTCTTAATCACTATATCACTGTACTGGATATCAAATAATGTGAAAGAAAAAAAAAGAATGTTTAAAGAGGTTTAGTTTCTCCTAATCTGGTACGCCAGGCAAATTTCCATGCGTTTATTACAGTTTTAGAAGAGAATTTATTTTACCACCACTTCAGCATCACATAGCAAAGCAACAACAACTAAAACATTTTTGGATCAAGTTTGGAACTGGCTGCAAATATTTAGCAAAGTGATGATGGGTCCACTAATTGTGTTGATGCAACACACATACATACCTGTCTGTCATATAATAATTTTGTAGACTGTTGTTTGATCTTTCAGCACCCAGGCATTTTGATGAATGCATGGAAGCATTTATCAATGACACAATGACAAATTAGAAGGAGGCAGTTTATGAGCCTTGGGAAATGAATCTTTGAAGAAGAATGAACCTTTGTGTTGGAATAATGCTAGTGATGTTCTGTTTAATACAGGGGTCTCCAATCTTGGCAACTTGAAGACTTGTGGACTTC
>JANHFJ010001254.1:0-10129 GCA_032468195.1 Cerberus rynchops | reverse complement strand
TTGTACTTCTCCAGGCTCTCAGACCCTGTTTCATTGGCAACAGCTGGCTCAGCCCAACATAGGTACAATTCTTGACCCTCGGCCTGGTGTTGTCACCAAAGATTTTGCACCATTGTCCGAGGAGGATGTTTATTACCTTTCTGATTTGGAAGAAGACGAAGAAGAAAGGGATGAAGGTATAACCTTCCAAGTACAGCCCTCTTCACAGGAGGAAAGTAAACAGGCAATGCCAAAGTCAGCACCAGGAATTTTCCTCCCACCTGTTAAATTAACAACAGTTCCTCATACAGGTAAGGATTTGTGGCATGACCATTACAATTTTTTATTGCATTTTCTAAGCACCAAGTATTGTAGATCTGCTGAAGATCAGTTGTTTACTTATTCTATTATGGTGTGTGATCAGTCCTGTTAAAGCAGTTCAGTTCTCACAGGAAGCTATATATTTTTGAGAAATGGGATTCTGTCCCACTTGCAAAAGGGCAGATCTAGAAACATACTTTGTACTCTCTTAAGATACACACACACACACTCTTCAGAAACCTCTTGAAATGGGTACACTGTTGTATGATAAACTGGACAGATTCGTGCCAAATTAGGCAGATACTTTCAGTGAACAAGCTTGTAATAACTCTTCTATTAATATAACAAGGCTTATGTATAATAACACTTGATAATTTTAAAGTCTGAATCATGTTTTATTCACTATTTTATTGAGGAAGGTGATTTTATGTCTACTTTTGTAGAAAAAAATAAAAGATTAACTTACATTCAGTCAAGGATAATGACTAGTACAGTAAAGTAGATGTTGCCAAAGACAATTTTGAGTTAGTGCTCAAATAATAATAATTTTAAAATGTAACCATGAGATTGACTACTTCCTCCCTTGATTTCTCTCTACAGGTATGGTAGTTATTAACTTATAAATATTCATTTATGTGACTTACAATCATTTTTCACATTTGCAACCATTACAGTACCCCTGTGGCTGCATGATCAAAATTCAGACACTTGGCAATTGTCTCATATTTATAACTGTTGCAGTGTCTCAGGGTCATGTTATCTCCTTTTCTGATCCTCTGACAAGTCAGTGGGGAAGCTAGATTCATTTAACAGCCATGTTACTGCAATGATACAAATAACTGTGGCAGCAAAGGTCGTAAAATGGGACAATACTCTTGCTTAGCAACAGAAATGTTGGGGGTCTATTTTGGTCATAGTCTGAGAACTACCTGTACTTGATTTAATTATAGTTAAAGCTTATGGTATGGTACTTACCTGTCGTAAACATTAACAAGTAGAATTAAACCAGCTATTGAAATTAATCTGAATAGAATCCTTAAACACTATTAATTGCAAAAGTGGAATTTGGACCAAAGAAGAGCTGTACAATGCTTGAACATGTTCCACTGTTTTAGCTATGATTAACAAATGGGGCAGAATATTTCAACTGCTTCCTAGTTGCCATATTCAAAGTAGCCCATTCTAAAATAGCAAAATGTGATTAAAAGTTGTAATTTATCTGCCTTAGGCATTATGTTAGAAAGATGATTTGAAGTAACGTAGTTCATGTTTTCTTTCATTTATTTGCATTAAATTGCTAAATTAATTACGCATTAATTCAGATTTTCATTAGCCTGCTAGTATGTTTCCCATCTCCTTTTCATCATATGTTATAATTTGCATTGTAGCTTCCAATCCAGGAAAATGTCTTTCATCTACAAACTCTACATTTACTTTTACTACTTGTAGAATACTTCACCCATCTGATATTACACAGGTTACATCCAGGTAAGGAGGTTTATTTACTATTACTCTTAAAAATTGGTTATATTCAGGCAATATGGAATTGAACATCTACTTGATATATTAATTAAATTAGCAGCATTCACATTTCAATTTTTTAAAAAGCAATAACAATAAAGAAAAGGAGCTAAAACAACAATATGTACAATATACTGCAGAACTAAAATTGGTGTGACACAGAGGTTCTGATCTTGAATCCTGAATATCTCCTTTGCACTTTCTACAGAAGTTAATAATAACCATATTTAATGTGTTTTATCTTCTTGTTTTGTTTTCCAGTACTCTGTATTCTCCCTTGTGCTCTGGAAGTTGTAGCAGTACAAGCAGTGTAATTACAAGTTCTCCACCCATGTTGTATAAGCTTAGTACTGGAGAATTCCTTACTAACAGAAGAGATTCAACTACCACCTTCAGTAGTACTAGAAGTTTAGCAAAGCTTTTGCAAGAACGAGGCATCTCAGCCACACTTTACAACAGTCCAGTCCAACTGGAAGCACCATTGCTTCATCCTTCCAAGATACCTGCTGTACCCTCCACACCTCCAAATTCTCCTTTGCATTCCCCTTGTTCTTCTCCTCACCCTTTTGAGTCTCGAGCATATGTGTCTGAAAACTTTTTGGCCTCTCGACCAGCTGAAACATTATTACATGAGCTGTATGGACAAAAAACCTCAAATCCTTCTGATGCAGGACAGCTGAAGATGAATCTGGTAGAGAGGCTAAAGAAACTGGGGATTGCTAGAGCTGTCAAACAGCCTGAGGCAGGGGGTAATAGAAAGAGCCAGAGGGAAAGTAGCTGTCTCCAAAGACAAGGCTCGGGAGTATATGTTAGTGCAGGCAGCAATTTGATGGGGGGCTTGAGAAGAAACCACAGTCTTCCAGTCTTGATTGGAGCACTTACAGGCCCAGTCAGCACATCCTCTACAACAATGGGGGTCTTGAAAGAGGATTGAGCTATTTAGCATCAGACACTCTTAGTTGGGAAACAAATGCTTTGAATTGGAAAGATAATAAAACTGGGTGCATTAAATATAAGGTTGTTGAATGATAAAGGTATGTGGCTAAATAGGATATGGGAGGCTCAGCATAAGAAAGTGTAAAAATTAAGAAAGGAAGAAAATACAGAAAACAAAATTGAGAAAAAAACTTTGTCATGATTAAAAGGGAATAATGCAAATAAATATATTTTCTACCATTGATATTAAAAGAACAAGCAAATGTCTATGCAACTTTATTTTAGAGTATGTTTTATTGGATGTAATCCAAGAGATCTGTATGCAGAAATAGAGCATCTAAAATTATATACGATTGTAAGGAAGTACATTCTTCAGTTAGTAGGTGCAATCTGTTTATAGAAATGAAATCAGATTTATTCTAATGCAGAAAGGTCAGGTGAAATATTAAGCAATCTCACACATTAGGAGAAAAATAAGCGTGCAAAATTACTATACACTGTATTGCACAAACAAAAAAACCTCAACCTTTAAAAAAGCCAAGTTTATGTACTTTGTGGAGTTTATACATTTGGGAAGGATATATTTGGCAAGCAAGAAAGTTTGTTACTCTGTACATAGCAATATTCGGAAGATGTTTAGCATATTAATGTTGGAATAATCTAGGAGAAAATTCCATACATTTCAAACACAATCAGTAGTTAAAAATTATCTCTTTAAAATACATTATGAAAATAAATATTTTCTGAATCTTGGGAAGCTAAGGCACAGCTTTCAGGGAAAAACCTCATGATATTTACAAAATAATAGGCACAACTAATTGTATTAATCTGAAACAGAATGACAGCTATTCAAGCTGCAGCAGACAAAGAATTGCCATTCATAATTAAGTCTAAGATAAATTCCAAGCTGAATGTTTCTGAAGCAATTTTGAGATGGCAGAATTTTGTGTTTCACAAAATGAGCACAGTGGGATAGCTGTAAATATGAAGCAGGAACAGGAAGGAGAAAAGGCACAAGTGACTCAGATTTTTCTTTTATACTTAGATAATCGAAGCAAGAGATTCTTAAAATACGCACATCTCACTTCTTCAATAAATTGCCAATCAAAAATACTTGCAAAGAGTGTTATGACTGCACTAAGTTGCTTGATTATGATTATGATGAGCAACTATAGCCCTCTTGCTATAGATCAAGCAGATGATGAAGATAAAAGCTGGATGGTTTGCAATTTAAGCACAGAAAATGACTATATGATTTACGTATGGGTTTTATAAAGCTAGTCTCTATATTAGTTAAAGGACTGGATGTAAATAATCCAGGTAGCTTATATATATATATCAGTGAATGAAAAGTAAGGGCTTTCCCTCCTTGAATAGACATTCTAGGTGAAGATTTAGAAGGTTTCCTTTAAACAAATGTTGCAAGGTTGCAAACAGCCATACAAGTAGCTTATCAATTCAGTATCAATCAATGAGCTTGGCACCATTGGTTGCATCTACTAAATTGCAAATGGTGCTTGTAAATAGTAAAAATGTATTTATTTTAAACTTCTATATACGGGTTAATTGTATTTAAATTATAAGTATATTTTAATTTTTTTTAAGCTTGTAAATGCATTTCCTTTGTGATGTTTAAAAACTTGCTTTCCTTGGCAAGATAAATAAAAGGGAATATTTAAGTTGGATTCCAAAGCAGCCTGCCATACTTTTATATAAACAGAGAAAAACCTGGATAATGAAATGGAAGCATTCAAGATAATCCGCAGTAACTACAGGGAACCAAGCACAATATTTCAACTACTGTGGATTCGTTGCATGTCAGTTTTATATACTACGTAAATTCTTTTTACATCATAGTAATTTTGAATGAGCATTCCTAATTGGATTTAATATCTTTGTCTTTTTAAATTATTTGTATTGGAATTGTTCAAAATAAAGTCTGATTTAATAAGGCTTTCTTCTGCCACTGATAACAGGACCTCATTAATCAGACTTCTTTCTTTTGAATCATATCCTATAAAATTTTATAAAACTATTCAGTAAATACAGGTTCATTTGAAAAGGTTTTTTTTTTTTTTTTTCATTTTTTCCAAGTATGAATTATCTGATGTCATATTCTAATTTTTTTGACTTGGGACTAGCTTACATTTTTTACCTTCTGTATTAATAATGAGCATGCAACCAGTAGCAGAAAAATCAAAATCTACTTACCTCCAAAGTTAAAATGCTAATTATATAGCATGCCTAAAAACTCCCCTCAAAAAAATTCATTGGGAGCTAGAGGAGCAGTACTTTTGTGCCAAAGCTGTTTTAAAAATGAGCCTTGGAAATAGAAAACATGAAGAAATAACGATCAGTTTAGTTACAAGAATTACATTACAATGGAACATCCCAGATAGCTGTTGTTATAATGAATGACACATCTTGCGGGATTGATACAGCTAACAATAACAACCCTATAGGATCCTTAGAAGAATATCATGTTCACTTTCATATGTAGTTTGATACCATATTTGAGTGCCAATTTTTCATGAAGAAATAGATGCTCGTCATTTAAAACAATATTGTTAAATATTTCATTATCTGAATACTTTGTTTCATAACAATATGTATGCTTCAGTCTGCTTGAATGAAAAGAATGCTTTTTAAAAACACCAAATATATCTATTTTAATATGCAAATATAGATGTCATTTTTTCTGCAGGCAAAACTTGAAATGCATTTCATTTGGGATATTATTTCAACTGCAATTCAACATATAATAAAGGATATTATTTCTTTTCGGCTTTCCCCTTAAAATATGCATTTCTTAAAGTTATAATCTGTGACAGGTTGTTTTTGCATATTATAGTCAAATTGAAGCTTGATAATAAAAATAAAACCCATCTTTTTACACATTTCAATGGTATGGTGTTTTCTTGTATGCATACTTTTTTTTTTAATTTAAAAATGTATGCCTCTGTTCCTAGAGGGGAACTAATGGCAAAGACCAATATTTAAATAAATTTAATACAGTAAGTAAAAATATTTTGACAGACTTTAATAGTCTAGACAAATAATCTTGATCATAACAGATTAACAATAATTAAAAGCAAGACTAATTTGAACCAAGCACTTTTTTGAAGTGATAGATTTATGTACTGTCTACTGTCTAAATACAATACTATATTAATAGTTACCGTATTTATTGGTGTATAACGCGCACTTTTTCTTGCAAAGAATGTGGAAATCGCATGTGCGCGTTATACACCGATAAATATGGTAGTTGGTAAACTGTTCCACATAGTGGCAATAATGATTGAAGGATTAGACTTTATGGGTGACCATCAAACCATAGAATTGGAGAACACAGACTAAGCATGTAGATCAAGCATATAGATCACGGGTGTCAAACTCACAATGTCACATTGCCACCATGTGATGTATTACAACATTTTTTCCCTTCACGGAGCTGGGGTGGGCACAGCCTGTGTGACTCATCTGGCCCATGGGCTATCAGTTTTACACTCCTGATACATGTTCAGAGAGACACTTCAAATAAAATAGGTGCAACCTGGTGAGAAGCTGCTACATTTGGTTCCTATTGCAATTTTTGGGTACTTGGGTGGCCATCTCTATATAGAACATAGTATAGTTTACAATCTGGAGATAATTAAAGTATGAATTAATTTAGAAAGGTCTATTTTTGGCAGAAAGTAGTGGGGGATGATCAGTCCAAGCTGGAAACATTTGTTGTCCTGAACTACCATCACATTCTACCTTCCAATAGTTTATGGAATCCATTTTTTTGTAATTGGGTACCAATGACTTCCATTCCCTCAAGAAGTGTAGCATAATGGCCTACTCGGAAATTCTGGTGGAATCAACAATGTTCCATTTTTCTCATCAAAAAATAGAAATCATTTGGGAGAAATTGAGTAAGCAAATTGGTAATTTTCAGGTGCTTTGGACTACTGTGCGAAAATCAGTCATATGACTTATAATAGAAAGTAGAAATTCAAGATATTAGAAGTCAGCGCTATATTGTCTACATACACTGTGAGTGTGTATTCACTATACTTTGCTCACATACAAGTCATTCAGTAACTTCTTTATGCCTTATAAATAATACCATCTTATTCCTTTCCTTTTTACAAAGGAATATTAAAGAAAAGAAAATATTTATTAAAGATGCATGGACTTCATAGCATAATGTGCTGGATTTCACAAAATTGTTTGTGGACCAAGCCTACATTGCTAGAATAATAAGTGGTTTACAATTGAATGATGCCTCTTCATTGATTTGTTCTGTTTCCTTAATTATTAAATGTTCTTACACAGTGGGAAACAAAGATGCCAATTCTGTTTTGCCACTGCCATACTCAAACTTGTCTCTTCCAACCTGCCTCTGTGAAGTAAAGTTTTATGAACAAAATCAAACAAGTTAAGAAAAAAAGAAAATAAGTTAATAGTATTCATGTATGGGTACTCCAGTGAGTTTTCATAGTTTAGATTGTGCGGTACAAAATTGATACATGGCTTGTTTGCTGATGTGTCAAAACTGAAGTGCCAGGGAATAGACTGAAAAGCATTGAGGAGTGACAAAGTGGGCCAGAATGGGGAGAAGCAACAATGGTCACCTTATTTATGTAGATGAGTAGAACTGGCAAGGGAGAAAAGAACTGGAACACTTAAATGATTGAGAGGTGTATTATAATCTTCAATGCTATTTAGATGAGATCAAATTACACAATACCAATAGAATTGCCAAAAGGGTTAGGAAGCCATTTTGTACTAACCTCATTCTTAAATTTTGGCACTAAATTTAATACTGTGCAACATGATACTCAGTACAAGTTATACAAGTTTTGAGGACATCACGTGACAATCTTTTTCAGAGTTTCAAAAGCCAAAAATGTCGTGTGACTTACTAAGAATGCTCCCCCTTATTTTTAATTCCTTGCATACTCTGATTGACCTGCAGATGATTCAGGAAATCCAGTATTAGATCACCCCCTTTAGTTTGGAATAATTTAAGAACAAGCGTGACTAAATTTCTTTGTGTACTGTACCTTTAAAAATAGAATGGAAGGCGGCAGATAGAAAACCTGTTTCCATGGTGAGGAAGAGCTTAAAATCCCCTGAGGAGATGCTGAAGTTCCAAGCCTTAATGGACGCCATCCCCATGCAGTAAAATCTGTTCAGTTGTAAGTTTTTGTGGACTGGTTTTAAATGTTCTGTATTAACCAGCCACTAAAGGGGACATCCTAGATGATCTCAGTCTAAATGCCAGTAAACGTCCGTTTTGAACCTGAAATGGTGGTAGGCAAAGATCCGTTACTACTATATGACCAACTGCAGTTTTGAAGCTTGTTTCTATTACTTAGTCATTTCATAATGCAACAAAAGTAACAGAATGATTTTCAACACCCTTTTTGTTTAGTTGTAATTTGCCAGTTTTTCTGATCTTTAAATTGTTTAATTATTAAAATTCTTGTATTTGCTGTTAAAGTAGCAGGCTGGAGATGAGAATGTAGCCATTTTGTGCAACTGCGCATAATATTTTTATGCCAACAGCCCCACAGTTTCCAGACGCTGAAATGGCGAATTCAGGTCAGTGTGGGTGTGGATTTATATACCTATAATTAAAATAATTGGTTTCCACACACCCTCTTCTGTTTCCAAAGCTAAGGGGTGTCTATCTATTTATAAGTTTACTTGGATTTCTAAATGTATTTTAAAATTGATCTTTGGAAGCTTTCTTATTTAAAACTAATGAACTCCCTTATGTATGTTAAGTATTGTAAGATGCCCCGGGGGTAGAGTACTCTTTTTCTAAAGGTTCAGTATAAAAAATTTGGAAAAGGAATTCAATGAAAATTATAATGATATATTTTTTAAAAAACTTCTCATATATAAAAGCTAAACATAATATAAACATTAAAGAAAATAAAGTGAAGTGAAAAAGTAAAAGTATGAAAGAAAAAGATATATAAAAAACAACTTCCAAACTTTCACTGAAGTTTCAAGCAAGCAAATCCTCACACCTCCTTCTTTAAAATTACATCATGCTTTCTTTTTCCCATATTCAACTCTTTTTAATCAGCAAATCATAAATCACAATAAGTAACATTTTTAACCTTTTCAATAAAAATCCATAAAAGGTTTACTGTCTTTAATAAAAACACTTGTTGTCTTGTCTTGATCAAACAAATCAGTTTTTCTATTTCTAAAAATTCTATCATCTTCAAAATTCAGATACCTCCATTATGATAGTTCAGTATTTTCTATCTTTGTCCATATATAACCTTAGGCTATCACCATATACAAAATCAACCTTTTCAGAGATTGTTTTTTTAATTGGCTACCCATAAGTCCCAATAGAAAAAGTTCTGATTTCAGAAATTTTAAAAAAATGTTGCTGCTGAAAATCTTTTCATAATGACTTCCCAAATATAATTCCCATAGAGTTCAATCTGTCTATGCTTTAAAGGAAGATGAGTTGGAATTTGGTGCAAATTTCAAATTCAATGGGGCAAAAGAAAAGATAAAATACTAGTTTTAACTATTTCTTTATTTAGTGGATTTCACATATTGCAGTGCTTTAGCATATTTCTTCAACATGTTTGATCTTAGACCCCAAACCCATCATACCTGGCAATCTAAAATCAGGGAAATACATTGTCATCTTTTGATGTACATGTTGGCTGGATAAGTCTTCAAATTATGAAGATGTATTTTGTCTTCCATCTTGCAGGTTTCTTGACATACAACTTTCAAGATCAGAAGATTATGTCCCAAACTCCCTTGTTATACTGCCCTTGTTGGGATCCTTGGAAAGGAAGGGGTAAAAAACTTATAAAAACTAAAGCAGGCTCACTGAATGAAAAGTCCAAGTGAGTAAAAGTACAGGGATTGTGTTGTATACCTGTAAAGGTCAATAATTTCTCAATTGCTGAACTATCGATGAATATTTGAACAACCACAGATTCTCCATAAGTGTTGTTAATGGTTGAAAGGGTAATTGGGGGCCCCTCCATGCCATATTTTAATTTGGGGAAATCCAAAACAGCCCAACTTCCAAATCAGAAAAGTCATGTGCTTAAGAGTGACATAAAAGAAACTCTCAAATTATTCATTAAGGATTAACTAAACACTGGATTATGAGAGGGAAGAAATAATTTACAATTGGTAGAAAAGTCTGTGAGAAGGAAAAAGCATTTCATCCACAGAACATATGAAAATTTGGATCTTATGTAACCTGAGAGCAATACTGTTGCATAAGATCCTGACAGAAATACACACATAACAAAACTACTAAAAAGCTGTTAAAGAGAGTTATCAATAGTACATTGCCATATAAAACATTAAAATGGTTCCACCCCAGGAGCCT
>JANHFJ010001243.1:184227-194961 GCA_032468195.1 Cerberus rynchops | reverse complement strand
AAGGAAGTTGGTGTGTTTAGCCTAAAGAAGAGAAGACATTGTATCAGTCTTCCAATACATGAAATGATGTATAGGACTTTGTTTTATACTTGATAGTATCAGGCAATAGAAACCTCCTTCCCCGCCCCCACACACAGTGAATGAAAATTTAATAGAGTGAGATCTAAACTTAAAGGAAAATTTCCTGTGAGATTAAGCAGCGGAATAGCTTGTCTCCAAATTGTGGGTCTCAGTTCTGGAGATTTGCAAGAAAATTAAAATGACTAGCTACTTTTGTGGATGGTATGAGATTTCCTGGACTGGGCAGGAGGCTGGATTAGATGATTTCCAAGATCATTCCAAATCCTATAATTCTGCAATGTTATGAACTTTCATAGAGTTTTTCTAGATAAAAAATGGCAACAGTCAGAATTGTGATGTGATATGTGAACAAAAAGCAGTAACAATAGCTTCAACATCATATTACAACAATGAAACCACCAAATTCAACATCATCCCATTTCTAACATTGGCATTATTTTTAAAAGTATATCAGAATATATTATTTATATCAGGTGCACCTGAGAGCATTTAGATTTCAAGGTAGCCTAAAGTGAGGGGGGGGGGTTTTTGAAGCTCTAATTAGCACAACAATCATATGTGCATATGGTGAATCTATGTCTGTTTTGTGATGAAATGTTCCCTGCTGTACTTATCTCTGCCCTTCAACATTTCTTTTGTTTTGATTCCACTCAGCAACTTTTCTATACAGTGTCTTCATAGAACTTTCTGATCCTGAATCCTGTATTATGTTCTTAAAAGTGCTTTTCCCATACCTACTTCTCTTTCTATGTTATGTATTTTAATTGAAGGACCCTTTTTCACAAATAAAAGCAACTTCTTCATTTCATTTATTCATTGATCAATGGATATAACCCCCTCCTCAACACAATCACCCTGAGTTAATTCACCAGATCATTATGTTCTTAGTTGTCTCTCCACAGCCTGATATACTTGGGCATGAGTCCATCACACTGATATGGAATAAAGTATCTTACTGTTGCACCCTACGCTAGTCAATGTACAAAATTTATTTCAGACAAAGTGATGGGGTGTTGATAATCACAGTAATTAGCTTTTACAAACTTTCTATGAAGGAGACATGGATGTGAAAGCAATATTGCTGTCCCTCTGCTTGTTTCCCATGCAAAACCCCTGCAGAGGAATGTGGTTTTCTGGGCTGATCCCTTTTTAACTAAGCTCTAAGCTGGTGTGGGCTGCCCATAGCAAGGCTTAGTTGATTGCACAAATTTACCACCGCTAAAACATTTGTTTTTTAAAGCTGTTAGCATTGAACTTCATATGTTTTGGGGAAAAAATATGTAAAAAGAACCTTCCTGAAGATGTGTTCTTCTTCCATAGAGGAATATGAGATCATATTTCAGTGTCAACAAATCAGCCTTGTTATTGCTGTTGTTTTGCTTATTTGAATTGCTTTGGTAGCTTTGGGCAAACCAGATGGAAATGATTTGTCAGCTCTCTGTATGGACACACACTTGTTTCTCTAGTCTGTTTGTCAGATGGTCTGAGGGAAAAAAGTTGTCTTCTTTTAACTATAATCCCTTGCTTGTCAAAGGGAAGCCCTCCCTCATTTTATAATTGTGCAAAAGCCCAGCAAAATCTGTCTCTTGATAAAGAGAGAATAATAATAGCTCTTCCTCAGCTCATGTTCATGCCATTTGTCTCTTTTATTTTAATATATTCCCATTTCCCTTCTCAGAGGAATATGTCCCTACGCAGGAGCATTAGATCAGATTTTTAGATCAAATTATCCTTCTGTTGCATAAAACCACATGCAATTATTCCCCTATAACCACAGTTTTAAATTGCCACTGAATGTAGAAAATAAGCCATTTTTCTACAATAACAAAGAAGATGAAAAGGCAGCCTAATATTAGAGATTTGCAACTTTGTGAGTAGACATTTTATTTTTTTTCTACTATTTTATTTAAAATGACTTAATTGCTTTGATGGAAATTGATGTAGCCTTGTATTATTAATAGGTTTCTGTCAGCATGGGGACAATAGGGGGAATAGTTAATTTTATTTTTCAATCCTCTGTTGGAAAAATGAGTGAAATGTTCAGCCAATCCCTTTGGTGCAAATGTGCAATGGGATACAATAATAAGATTAGAGTGAAATAATCTGCCCCTTAAATTCTAATGCAGTAGATCCTTTCTCACATATGTAGGGAAATGCAACCATGCCAATAGAATTGGGCACTTTCATAAATAAAATTGCAAGCTTGTTTTTAAACTATAGGATTTTCTGCAATTTTAGAAGTACATAATAAAACCATGATTTAATAGAGTCTTATTTATACTTAATATGTTCCATCCAGACATCATTCAAAATAAGAAACAAGCTTGTTACAGCCAAACTAATCCGGATTAGGCAGCTAAATTTAAATTAATTTTACCAGGATTTTATGACATTCATGGTGATTTATGTCATTTGCATAATGATGTCAATTATGCAAATTTTTACATAAATAAATAACAAAGATATGAAATGTCATACTTTAAAATACATTTTAATAACAAACTTTCCATTGTCCCATTAACCCAGGTATTAATTCAACATTGTATCCCATTTTAGAAAATTAACCAAACCTTCCTTCCAACATTTGGATTTCCAAATTTCTCTGGTTCAGATGTGTCCAACGATAAGTCTGCTATTCATATCAATATCTATGCAAGTTGTACTGCAGGGTTACCATTGTTATAGCATGCCACCTGAGAAATATATTTGCTCCAGAAAAAGCTGGAGTGCAAGTCTCAACAAGTACTTAACTATACACTGAATATTTCACAAAAATGATGGAGCACTAGGGTCAGATCAGATGCAACAGCTTTCATACAATTGGCAGTTGTGTGAATAGTTCTTTAAAATAAATGGTAATTGTGAGGAGATTATTCCAAATCAAAAACTAATCAGAGGTATAAGTGAGCGAGATAACATGCCTCATAATTTTAGTACTAGGATAGGTAATTTCTTCAACACTTCTCAGATCATACTTCATGCAATTTTAGCATTTTGCCCAGTATTCTCTGCAGGTATGAATGACATGTACTTTTCAGCACTCAGTAAGTAAAAGTTTCGCCACCACTGTTCTAGATTATTGTACATAAAATCCTGTGAAGCTAAACTAGACTGGAATCACACCATAACCCATTCCAGACCTTTTCTTATAAATTACTTCTATGTTGGGTGTTGCTCATGTACAAGGACATTCACACGAAGATGTTTGCACGTGATAACTAAATATTTCTTCTTGTGCTTGCATTCTGTCAAAAGCCTTCCCTGAAGCCCAGGATCACTCAGGAAAGGCTTAGTAAGTGATGCAGGAATTGCAGGTCTTGAAAATAAAGGAATTGGGGGAAAAAACTGATCAGCAATGTCATTCAGATGCTCTGGTGGTGCTATGGTAAAAATGCAGTATTGCAGGCTAACACTTTCCACAGCCTGAAGTTTGATCCTGACAGCCTCAAGGTTAACTGAGCTTTCCCTCATTCTGAGATTGGTAAAATAAGGACCCAGATTGTTGGGAGCAATATGCTGACTTTGTAAACTGCTCAGAGAGTGCTGTAAAACAGGGGTACTCAACTGAGTCACTCGCGGCGGGCAAGTGAGTGAAACTAAAACCACCACCATCTAGTCCATGGAAAAATTGTCTTCCACGAAACTGGTCCCTGGTGCCCAAAAGGCTGGAGGCTGCTGCTGTAAAGCACCGTGGAGCAGTAAATAAGCACTATTGCTATTGTTATTTGGTTTACTTTTTCCCTAAATCCTGCTCTTATTCCAA
Source organism: Cerberus rynchops (assembly GCA_032468195.1). Taxonomy (NCBI): domain Eukaryota; kingdom Metazoa; phylum Chordata; class Lepidosauria; order Squamata; family Homalopsidae; genus Cerberus; species Cerberus rynchops. The sequence goes on along the minus strand of JANHFJ010001243.1, from coordinate 191,117 downwards.
ACCTTTCTTAAGATTTCTGACTTCTCATGAATACAAGGATCTCCAATGGGAAAGTGAGAATTCTTTTTGTCTATCATAACTTTATGTGAGCAGCTCCTGGATGCTTATTTCATTAGCAGCTTACTTTTCAGTATTTATACCCACCCTTTTCTAATGGACTATTGAAACGATGTAACAAAATTCAAAAATGTTGCATTAAAACATTTATAAATAATGGAAGTCAATGTTTTTGTTTTAAAAAAAACCCCAACAAATAAAAGGCACCACCATATACCTAATATACGACCTTGAGCCGGGGTATGGACTAAGAGACCTCCAAGATCACATCCAGCTCTATTTTGATTGATTGAGCTGAACTACTGGAAAAATGTTGCTTTGGTTTCTATTCAAAATATTTGTAGAGTAGGAGGCATTCATGCTTAGAAACAGAATGTTCCACAAAATAAGGACTACAATTGAGAAGGTGTGTCATTGGCCCATGACCAATGAACATCGAGAGAAGGAGGGATCCACAATAGATCGTCTCTTGAGACTCAGTGGACTGACTCAGTTTTGGCAATGCATTGATACATCCCAGTGTTGCTCAATAGTGTGTCTTAAAGGTGATAACCAGTTTTTATTGGACTTGGGAGCTTATTGACAGCCCTTTATGTTTATTTTATTATTTATTTTATATTATTGATCCCACTATTTTCCTGGCAATGGGATGCCAAGACAAATTATAATGAAAAAAATACACCATTATTATTTATTTGCCTTTTTTCTTTATTAGCTTTTGAAATAAGAAATGTATTATGGTGTAAATTCAAGAATTTTATCATAGATGGATAATTGCTTCTATTAATATACAAACTCTATGAGAATTCTACCAGGGCCATTACACCATGCAAATTCTTTCTGCAGAGTTAGGCAAGACACCACTGCTATTTAAGTTGTACATCAATTGTCTAGTGCCTAAAATAAATAATCAAGCCCATCATTCCTTGAAATTGAAGGAGAGTTATATTCCAATCCTCCTTGGCACCTGAGATAGCAATGTTGCTACATTGCTATTTCAGGTGCCAACTGGCCTAAAACAAGCCTAGAATGTCTTTACCATCCATTTCAGTACAGGAGTGCTTAACATTAATTATACAAAAATGGTCTTAGTTCTTGCCAAGCATCCTAAAATCCATTCAAGCCTGGAATTGAGTAATCACCCAATTTAACAGGTAAAATTGTTCAAGGATCTAGGGTTAGAGTTTTAAGTTCCTGGCAAACACAGGCCATATATTGAGTGGTGTTCAATATGCTTTCATCAGCAACCACCCTACAATCTTCATATTATTCTAGAGGTGCACATGTGCTGCACTGAAAGTATATTTCAGCTGGACTTTGGGCCCAATTTCTGCTTGGAGCCCACAGGGATTGTAGAGGTGCTTCACCATGTTGAAAAATGTATACTCTACTCAAGGAATATGTTTCAAGTTCCACAATGTGTTCCTAACACAGCTTTTCATCACAGGGCTGACATGACAAAACCTGAGACTTGACTTGGGCGCACATCCACTCATATTGGATAAAGCTTGTTCTTTCCTCTGTAGAGTTTGATTTGAATTAATGATTTGGCTTCACCATTGAGTAAATCACAGCATGAAAAACTGAAATACTACCATTTCTCACCTCAGTTTTGATGGTGGGATATAAACAAGGCAACCTAAATAGCAAGGCATGAATGTGGGAAGCTGATTAGTTCTAAATGTCCTACATAAAGATGTGTTCCTAGGTATCATGCCTCATTTTTCAAACCAGCAAGATGTTTAAACCAAATATAGTTTCCAAGTTCAGAAAAGTCCTAAGCCTGGAAAGATTTAATGTCATTCCAACTACTGTTCTTTAGAGGAAATTTCAGGATATTCCATTTCAACAAAAATCTGCCATCATGGAAAAAAATTGAAAATTAAGTCAATAAGTTATATTGGTCTTATTGCAAAAGATGCTCGAATACAGCTAATAACTCCTCATTTAGTCAGATTTCCAGGCCACCCGGGATTCATTCTATCTAGAGTTACAATTATACAATCAATTACTATTGTCCAAATGAAATTTTGTCTCTCTGAATATGTATGACTGTATATGAATAGTTTTACTATTTGTAAAATTCTACTTTGACTTAATCAATTTTATAATTATATATTTAACTATATTTTGGATTTTCTGTCTCAAAATATGTATTCCTTAGGGACCAATTGTGTTTTAGAAAGTCCATTGAAGTATTTTTTTTATTATTTTATGTTCACTTCCATGCCTTGGCATATAAAGAGTAAAAGCATGTAGCCAAAATGGCATATGGAAAAATGAGGTAGCAACAGGTACAGGGAAAAATTCAGCATTTTAAAACCTAGATTTTTAAATTATGGGAACAAAAAAAATGTACTTAGAAGATTTTACCATATTCATTAGTAAGTATAGGTTGACTGGTAGGGAAAAGCAGGAGATAAATGGAATATCCTGTAAAAGAGTTTGGTTGAATGGTTGGAACTGTGTTCAGCTGTACAGTAAATATATTTTATGTCACTTTATATTACATAACTAAATCACATTACTAAGACACTTGTGGAACCTGAAACATGCAATACAATGCTATATTAATTCTATTAATTTTGTTACATTTTCCCTTTAATTCTTAATGCTTATATGTAAAGTGTATGCACGGTGGGAAGGTGTGGAGGAGAGGAATAATTATACCTTATTTATTAATCATATTTGTTTATATTAAGTGACCATTAGGATACTCATTTATATTGCCATAGATTAATGATTCATCTCACATGATATTTCTTTTAATGACTGATGACAGTAAAATAATCTAAATTAAAAAATGATAAGTCTTACTGGTTGTACTATTTTGACCAGGGATGGTAAGGATTTAATTCTTTACTCTTTAAGTGAAAGACTTCCATTTTTCTTCATTCCTTCAATAAAATTATGTTTGAGATCAAACCACATGAAACTAACTGGTGAATTCTACTTAGTCATTAACATACGGATTAGCCTCAGCACTCAGCATCATCGGACAGCTCCCACAGTCTTCTTATTACTGTTCAACAATTTAGCAGTATTTTGATCAGCTACATTTAGTGACCAGATTTCATATTGTGCTCTTCATATTGCTTTATTCTGACATATTATGACAAAAATAAAAGGAAAACTGGAACACTATTGAATAACTAGAACTATTGAAGATGAAGTCCCACACAAGATATCTTGCCAGGATTCCTTCAAATGCAAAATTTATCCTGGTGGGTATGTTCACCACTTACACTTAAGAACTAGCATCTTGTAACATATGGCAGAAAAGAAAACACCAGCTAATGATGATCAATAAGGTATATACCTCACTAGAAAATGTGTTGAACACTAGTTTTCAATGTGGCTTATATAAGATGCTATCTTATATAAGCCACATCTTTTTTTCATTTGTGGACATCCTACTTTGAATAGGATATTCAAACCATTATCTCTTTAGGTTTGATGCTTTCCTTTATTTCATCTGATAAATTCTGGGGTCCCAGATTTTGTGGAATATGGTGTGTGTGTGCGTGTGCATGCATGTGCATGCACAGTTACTTTCAATCTGCAAAGTTGCTGGAAGGTTGAATGTATTTCTTATTGGTTTTAGAAGCAGACTTGTACATTGGTACAAAGGAAAATACATAGAACATAGAGAAAGGTAACTGAAACAAGTACATTTCTGTCTGGGCAGTAAGTAGCGAAGGAGTAGTAGAAAAGATCATTGACACAGACCTACAAAGAATGTACTATAATTTTAGCCTCCTCCTCCTCCTCCTCCGTTTTCCAATCTTGCACAATTCAATATTTCCTCTATCTTGCTTCTATTCTTTAAAAAAAAATCCAGAGCTGTTTGAGCTATTTCAGACAATGGCTGATGAATGTGATGGTTGAAAGGAACCATCACATTAATCAGCCATTGTTGTTTGGTTTTTAGAAGAAAAGGTCTGGGGACTCATAAGAGGTCAGGAAGCACTTGATTATATGCTGCCATTCTTGATTCTTTTATTATATAATCTGTAGGACAGAGCAAAGGTTTGCAATTGACAATAGTTAAGATAATTTCCTAACCACATGCAGAATGACTCTTGTATGTATGTATCCAGTTTGTGCATTACTATAAGCACATACACTATGGGGAGAGGGGCATTCTCATCCTTAGCAGAAACACCCACACAATGTTTTCAAGTTTCCTAATGCAAAGGAAAGAAAGAATGAGTCAAAATCTGGAAAGAAAGAACTGGGAAATGAATCTTCTGCATATAAACAGCCTTATGAATTAAGCCAACATTTCTCTAGTCCAGTACTTTGCTGACAAGCTAGTAATGAATACAAAGATACCTGCTTGCTCATGTTCCCCAGTAAATGGGTGGTGATACTGCTTTCAATATTGGAAATAATGTATATAGCCAACATGACTATTATCCATTATTACTAGTTGCTATTTCCTGATCCTATTATGCTCAATATTCCATAAATTGTTAAATCTTTAATGGTGTTTTCATTCAATCTTATTTACTGAAGCATGGAGGCAGAAATGTTGGGGGGTTTGTTTTCTTTTCAGAAGTGAGTGAAATAAATTTCACATTATTCTGTTTACAATCATCTTACAATCTCTTACACAGTCAATCATTCACAGTGTCCCCCATTATATTCAACTGGATTACATTCCCATTTAAATTCTGAAGTAGTATTTCTCTGTATAAATTATCAGATAGAAATTCCAATCATTTTTATGTGATACAAATCTCTCTTTCTCTGCAATGTGTAACAGGCTATTTCAGCCCAATAACTGTATATGAGTTTAAGGCCTTTAACTGTATAGAAAAGAAAGCCTTATTTTGATTTCAGAAATTATAAGGAAATTTGGGTTTCCTTGTGATGTGCAAAATCCCTGTAGAATTGTGCATAAATTCTTCTGTTCTCCCCACCCATAATTTTAGGATGATTGTTCAACATTCTAATAAATTCATTAGCCACACTTTGTAAGTACCTTGTTCTTTTAGAACAACTAGCACAAGTAGAATATTTGGATGGTGTGCCAGTTGCACCCATTCCATGACTAGAAAGTTTTCTGTAACCAACTCTCATTTAGCTTACTGCAATACAACCTACATGGGTCAACCCTCAAAGAATGTTCAGAAACTCCAGTTGGTACGGAATGTGATTGTGTGGGTTGTAAATGGTTCTGGATACACAGCATGTACAATACTACTATTATGTGAACTTCATTGGCTATTGGTTTGTTTCCAGATGCAACTCAAGGTTCTGCTTTCATATTTAAAGTGCTACATGCCTTGGGGACCATCTTTTCCAAGAGTCTGTTCCCACCCAATCCAATCCAGTAGACTGGGCATGCTGCAGATCCAATCAATCAAAGAATGTTGACTGGCCGGAACTAGAAGATGGAACTTCTCTGCTGTAGCCTCTGCTTTGTGGAATGTTTTCCCTTCAGGAATTAGAATGGCCCCAACCCTGTTGGTCTTTCATAAGGCTTTATAAACCTGGTTGAGTACTTGGACCTGCAGCTTGCAATATGTTAGGAGCCATTTCTTGGCTTTGCAGTTAATTGGTTAACTATCTCAGCTGCCATATGTTTGTTTATTTATTTATAAAATTTATTTGCTGCCCATCTCACATCCAACTAATTTATGTATTTAATATTTGATTTTTAAAAAAAAAAAAACAGTTATTTTAACTGTTTTAGCATTATAAACCTCCCACAGTCAGTTGGCTGAGACGGGCAACTATAGAAATTGAACAAATAAATAATTAAATAAATAATATTTTCAAGAGTTTTCTCAAATGAAAACAGGTGAGCTGGAAATCTCTTGTATACGTGGGGCTTGAGATATTTAAGCATTTGGCAAACATACTATTTTTTCCCTTCTACAAAATGATATAAGGTTTCTATGATAGTTGCGGTGGTGGAGAGAGCTGGGTTTATTGCATTAGATATCAATCTTCTTGGCATTTGGATGGTAGAGTTCAATACTCTAGCTACTTAAAAGGGTTTCTTTGAAAGCAATAATTCACATGAAGAACATGATGCGAAAAAGAATGAAAACTATGTGAAAAAGAATGAAGCAACAAATAACACAGCGGTAGGTTTCCTTTTATTGCCGTAAGTGAACAAAACAAGTTTCTGGATCCCAAAAGAAAAACTGATTGCTCTGCTATTACAAATACACATTTTTTAAAACCATTAATCCCTCAACATTCTTGAGGTAGGAGAAAATATGTGGGTTTTTTCTCCCTTTCATTCACTGTACATAACTTAAGAACCATTTTTACAAAAGCATAGTTAGCTAATAAGTGTTGAAATAAGTGAAGTTTTTTTAAAAAGCCATTGAATATGAGGAATGATTTTGTTCCCACAATCTTGCCAAACCTTCTATTTTTTTTTCTTATTCTCTTAGGAAATGGCATTATAACATATCATCCACAAAGAGATGTAGAAAATTGAGCTAAGCAAATCACTGCATTTCTTGTACATCATTTTTGCATGTAATCTTTTCAAGACAGGTGCTGTTGTTAATCTTCAACAGCAAAGGCAACAAGCAATCAACCCCACACATATTAAGGAAGCAGAAATTACACCGACTTCAGGAAGTTACCTGTAATGCTGGAATTATAGGCAAATACAGAATCTTGGAACATTTTGAATTGTTTGTTCCCAGATTTCTTGCCAGCTGACCTAGTTGCCATTTATGAGATACATTTCCAGTGCACCACAATCCTAGCTCTTGACTTTTATGTATAAATTAATTCCATTATTGTTCTGCCTCTCTACAATGTCTCACAGATTCTCCCTTTCAGAACCAAAGAAACAACCAACC
>JANHFJ010001243.1:87750-97891 GCA_032468195.1 Cerberus rynchops | reverse complement strand
CAAGAGGAAGGCCAAAGAGGAGATATATGGATGTGCTAAAAGAGGACATGAAGGTGATTGGGGCGAGAGTGGAGGATACCAAGGATACAGTTGGGTGAAGGCAGTTGATTCGCTGCGATGACCCCTAATGGGAACATCCGAAAGAAAAAGAAGAAGAAAATAACAATACAATTGAAAATTACAGTAATCTTTTATGACTTCTATGAACATGATTCTTTTTGATTTAAAAAAAACTGAAACAAGCAAAAGAACATGCATCTATTCTTTGATATTTCTGTCCTGAATCCTCCTCTTTAGAGTTTTATTTTTTTAGCATTTATTTCATGTAAGGGCAGAAAGCGTTTCCAAAACTCTGAAATCCTTTGTGATATCACATAACCTGTTGTTATGGGGTACATGATGTTTCACGGTCACCCTAGCTATATGAACCTGATTGCCTGGTATTTACTATTCCTGTAAAATGTATTACAAGGGGGAAAAATTAAGGGTGGGATTATTATGTTTTATAGGATATTTTATAATAACAATATTTTACCCATTGGATTTCTGACAAATTTGCCAAAATATCTGGCCACCATCACTTTCATAGCATGTGTGCTATTTTATTTCATACATAAAAATATTTAAACTAATTAGAATTCCACTAGAGGGCACCCAATGCTTTAAAGGCATGGTTGTTTTTATCATCCAAAACAGATTTTTCCCTTCTCTTGCTTGTTACTTTTAATGAGTTTTTACATTCAGATTATCAGCATTAATTGATAATATCAGCATTAATTGATGGCATTAATTGCTTTCCTCTCTTCCATAACATGCTTGGGTCAGGTGCTATACAAAAAGGAACTGAAGCAGCAGTTTGGGACAAAATGCAAAACTTACAACCACATTACCACCAAAATAAATTAAGAAAAATTAATCAGGCATCCAAACGAAACAGAAGGAAAGATAGAATGGTCACCTTGTATGGATGTTGCAGGCAGCTTTGGAGCATTATCCAGCCTTTCCCAGTTGTAAGTTGGCCGAGGGATGCCTTCTTCTGAATTACAACTCAGTGTGATGTCACTACCAATATTCAAAGAACCCTGAATTCTGCAGTCAGGGGCAGATGGAGGAACTGTTACAATAGAAGAAGGCATGGATTACTTACAGTAATTTTTCTTTAACGTTCTTGTCATCTTTACAAATATAGAAAGCTTTTTTTAAAAAAATGAGAGGATACAGATGCTCAAGACTAGTAAGGAAGCAACAAGCAAAGGAGCCTAAGACTTTTTAACTACAGGTAGTCCTCGACTTATGACCACAATTAGGACTGGTATTTTAGTCGCCAGCTGCTGTAGTTGTAAGTTGAGGCACCATGTGGCCAGACCATTTTTAAAACTGTCATTAAAGTGAACCACAGGATTGTTTATCAAACTACATGGTCAGTTTGAAGCTTTTATGCAATGGATGCTTTTGCTATTTATTGCCTGAAAATGGCAAAAAAAAAAAAAAAATCACAAAAAGCAAATGTGTTGCCACAGGATGCTGCAACCATTTATAAATGTGAACCACTCCCAAGTGCCCAAATGCAATCACGTAATTGTGAGGTTGGTTTGGCAGTCGTAACTTTGAAAATATATCTTAAGCAGTGGTGGAATTCAATTTTTTTTTACTACCGGTTCTGTGAATCTGGCTTGGGGGGGCATCATGGGGGGTCATGTGACTGGGTGGGCAATTTCTGTAAGCAGGGCAATAAAATTAGGCTAGAAATAACATCAGGATGTTTTATTCCTGCCTTTCTTACAGGATTAACCCTGTAAAGTGGAAAAAAACAAGAGGAGATTTCTTCTAACAATTGGTTCTCCGAACTGCTTAGAAAATTTACTACCGTTCTAGTGAACCTGCTAGAACCTGCTGAATTTCACCTCTGGTCTTAAGTCTCTTTTCTCAAGTCACTCATAACTTTCAACCTGTTACTCTTTAGCAACTGAGCTCAGTCATAACTGTAGATTTAAGTATGGCCATTTTTTATTACTGTCCACACAGGAAGGATAGCATCTGTAGACCCTCTCAATTATCAAACAAAGTTACTATTAAAATATTTTACTTTAAAGCTGAATTCCATTATCTTAATAAGGTTATGAGATTTATTTTACTTCATATCTATATAGAGAAAGATAGTATGACTATGAATAAAGTAGGTACCAAATTCTTAAAAGCGTCAAACATAAACATAGTGAAGCAAGTGCTAAAAATAAAGAGTTTAAAGATACTTATAACACTAGCAAAAGCTTTTGAAAATGTGTCACAATAAATCAAAAGTAGAGATAGTTCTCTGCCTTCCACAAATGGTTCTATCATATACTTCTGGCTTCTATTACCAGTCCTATCTTCTACTATCTAAAGCTAACTTGAATTTCTCATAACCCACTTCTGTTCCACTTATACCAGAATCTACAAAATTTATCTTTTAAGGGAAAATGTTAAAAGGGTCTTCTATCTCATTCCCCCTCCCTAGAAATCAGGAAAGTGGACTGTTACAATGCATTCAGAAGGTATTCAGATGCCCTTACTTTTGTCAAATTTGTTTACAGGCATTTCTAAAATCCTGTTTTCACTTTGTCATTTTGGGGAACTGAGTATAGATTAACTGCTCTGATTTGCGCAAGTGGGCCTTTTGTAACAGGCAGTGATGGGTTTAACAACTGGCTTTACTGTACTCCTTCTTCAACATGTCACCAACCAGCAGGATCAGCATCTTCAAGCATGACAGCAGAAACTAGGTGGGCCTAAGTACAATATTCTGTTATCTCCAAATAGCTCTATGTGCTTCCTTTCCTATATTCTACTCCAGGGGTGTCAAACTCAAGGCCCGAGGGCTGGCCCCGGCCCATGGGGTGTTTAGATTTGTCCCGCTGGACAACCCTGGAAGCAGCGAAGGACTGGCCTGCGGTGCCTCTGCCAGTGAAAACGTAGCTCAAGAGGGTCACAGGCAGCCCTCCCAAGCTCTGTTTTTGCTGGCAGAGTGTTGCAGGAGGCCGTCACAGCCGAAAATGGAGCTCAGGAGCCCGTTTTCTCTGGCAGAGCGTTTGGGCCACGCAGGCGCCCCTGACACAAGTGACGTTGAGCTGGCCATGTCCGCCCCAACCCGAGGCCAAACACAACCCTGATGCGGCCTTCAATGAAATTGAGTTTGTCACCCTTGCTCTATCATAATTTTAATCAAAGATTTACATCCTATCCTTGTTTATTGACTATACTTTGCCCAACAACTTAGCTAAGTGAAATGGTCACTAAATAAGCAGACAGAAGGGGGGGGGTGTTGAAAGGCCACTGTTGCTATCCTCTCATTCAGACAAAAGTCTCTCTTAGAATATGCCATGTTTGATTCCCCCCCCCCTCCAGTTTTGCCCCGTCATGGGACAGACAGATTGGTTAAAGAAGCTAACTCTTCCTGTTTTTTCCTCAGGCAGCACTTCTCTAAAAAGTGCTAACTGTGTTAACAAGCTCAGCTCTGTGATCTTAATTAGTTTATTAGGGCCCTCTGGCAGGCTTTAGGCACTTGAAATTTGCTGGTAAGTGCACATATTGGGCAGAAAATGAATTTTTATTAACACTTATTAATCTCCTATTTGTGAATGGTCCCTAAACAAGGTAGTCGCTAAATGAGGAGTGCCTGTAATGGAAAAAAAAATATGCAAAGAATTGAGTTGCTAATAGGAATTTTGGAGAGAGGTCCATTTTAATTATAATTTCTAACTCCTTTCCATTGTTTTATGCTATTTCAGATGTATTATTTCAGGTATGAAGGAAACTGGGAAGAATCAGAGTTAAAGTAAATTATAGTTATCTAGTACTCTTGTGCAAAACTGATGGACCACTGACATGGCAGCAGTTCCTGTTCCAGAGTCTTGCTTATACTAAAATTGAAAAGAAAGTTGTACATCAGTTCCCCTCCATATTTTAAATCTGTTGTCGATTTTAGAAAGATCGTACCCAAGACATTGAGGCCAATGACTCCAATATTCCGTCCTCCTCCGTCTGGTTGATTATTCACCAAACACTGGTAAGTTCCCGTATCTGAGAGCTTGGTATTGTTGATGAAGATGGAGGCACTGGTGGTTGGCATTGTTTTTGCAAACCCCACTCGCCCATGAAACTGGGCTGCACCATCAAAAATCTGACCACTCTGGTAAAGAATAACCTGAAAAAGACAAGGCAGCATATCATGCAAACTAAAGGTTAGAGTAAGAAAGTATTTACTCATTATGCTCTGATTACAATATCTCACCTGTATGATGTGTTTTAAAAATACTTCAGAGTCTAGCATAAACCTGAGTTTTTGGATCCTCGTTTTGGACATCATTTCTTCTCTTTCTGGTATGGAGAAGTTTTCATGCTGATTTCTTTTACTTTATTTATGATCAAAGATCACTTTTTTTACAAAAATGCATATAGAAATGCAGAATAAAATAATCAAAAATTAATTATATAAGTTATATAATTTTATCTATATAACCATTATATAGATATAATTGGAGAAATAGAAATGTAAAATTATATGGTTTTTTTATATACTACACAAAAAGATATAGTAGCAGCCAATCTCACAAGAAATAAACAAAATCAAACTTTTTGTAATAAAAGTACATATAATGTGTAAAAATAGCTTTTTAACTTTATATATTAAAATAGAAATGTGCAATACTGAAAATTATAAAACTGCTCAATTCAACAAAATATTATAAGTCAAATGAAGGCAAATGAAAAGCAAATGAAACACCTGACAAATTAGTCAAGCTGAAAAATCCAAAGGACCACTAGATTGCAGTGGTTGGCTTCAACTTAAAAAAGAGTTTCTGTAAAAGTTTAAAATGGGATTCCAAATAAGAAAATAATTTAAAGAAAAATTATTTACTATTGCACAGAGATAAGCATAAATGCATCAAATTACTGAGTTTGTATGAAGAATTAAGAGAAAACTTAACACAGAAAAATAAATATTAAAGTTTTTGTGCCCATTCCTTCCTAGACTTATTACCTATTTCTAAAGAAATAGAATTCACTTGAAATCAGATGTCCCTTCCAATTGAATTTCATGGATTTCAATTTTTCCCCTTAAAATTCCAAACTTAATTTTGTAGTGCTAAAGAATCAGGGTTTACAAGGTGAAAAAACCATTTCTTCCTCCTGAAGATATTGATTGATCATACTGATGAGTCAATTTGACAGCAGGTGACAGTTTTCATGCATGAAGAATACAGGGCCACAGTTTGACAGTCTGCTGTTATGGGAAACACAAGCTAACATCCCCCAAACTTATATATGAGGAAGTTGTATAACACCGTAAGAAGTTTTGTCAATTTTTTAAAAAGTTTCAATTTGATGACAGCTTTTGCATGAATCTAGAAACTGTTATCTAACTGAAGAAAAGAACCCCCAATAAAATTTAAGGTACTGTGTTCACAAGCTATCTAGTATGACACACGAGTAGAAAACTAATAGCAATAATCTTTGAGGAAATTGATTCTGAAAAAAGAAACCTTATGTTTATCTTACATCTGTAATAGCAGTGTGTGTTTTGGAAAAAAGGGAATAATTCACAAAACAAATTTATTTGCTTTTAATAATGGAAGTGCTCTAGAGCTCTTTGTTGTAGTTTACTGAAACTTTGTAGACATGATGCTCATTTTTAAAAGAATGCCATCCTCAGTCTGCAACCATTATAGCACAGGCAAAGGTTACAGCAGGCCCTGTAATTTATACAGCAGGACTGGGGTACCTTTCTGTGACTTCACCACCTACCTAGTGATGTCACCTGCAGCCCTCCAGCTGCTTGAGGGAGCAAGTTGTGACTCCTGACCCTGGGAAAATTGCCCTCCCCTGCTGTAAAGGCTGCTCCAGCATGGCTTCAATGGAAACAAACAAGAAACAGGATTTTATTTGGAATTCCTTCAGTTTCCCACCAGTAGCATGCATGATACCACCTGCCTGAAGTTACAGACAGGAGAAAACTGGTTAGGTTTTTGTAAAAAAAAAAGATTTGGAAATAAATAATAATAATTTCTATAATTCCCTATCAGCTGTGAAATAAAATGAAAGGTGAATGAATCAGTAAACAGATTAAAAATTTCAACAATAAAAAAGTAATGGAATAACTACATATTTTCTAGCTTGTAACATTTTTTGCTACTTGTAATATGATGATCTAGTTACCATGTCAGAGCAGTAATAAATCACTCCGTTTTTTTTCCTCACAAAGAGCTCTACTATGTACCACATGGTTGAAATCATAAGACCGATGATCAGGCAGTGAGCTCCAAATATGGATTTCTGCAATGCTGTGTATGCCCTCAAACTGGAGAAATTGTGGTGCTTGTGGATCTGCCTTAACCCTCACTTGTATTTTTTTTTTTCATTTCCAAAATGTCCTGAAATAGTCTGGCAAAAAAATAAATAAAGCTGTGATAAAAGCTTAAGGAAATGCAAGATTGAGAATTCCTCTTATTCATCTGATACACTGTAGAGATAAACCTTGTGTTGCCTTTTCTTCGGTTGAAAAATTCCAGTTTGACTAGGAGAAATGTGGCAGAAATAACTCTAAACAAGAAAGGAGAAAGAAAGCTCATCTGTTTTTTCCAGGAGGACTTGGTACCTGTTCAGGTTGGTTGGCATTGGAAAGTGGTGTAACCATCCAGATGACATTAAGGTTTGTGAGTGCAGCACTAGTGGTGAAAGTACAGGGGAGGATGGCCGTCTGACCACGAGCAACTTCAACACTCCTGGTATTCATGAAGACTTCCAAGGAACTCACTAGACCTAAAAAGAGAGAGATCAGGATAATATATTCTTATCTCCATTTTACAATGATGTACTAATAATAGTAACAAATGGGATAATCAACTGTCTGTCTTCCTGGCACACACACAAAAATGTTCTCAGCTTCTTCTCTTGCAACAACCAAGCTGCCTCCTTGCCTTACTTTCCAAGACTCTCTACTGCCATGAGGAATCCAAAGAAGGAGTAGTAACATTTTTACCCCAGTGCACAGTATGCAAAAGGATAATGTAAGGAAAAACAAATGACTTTGTTATATGTACTGTATATACTACAGGCCATCCAACCAATTGGAGGAAATAGATGAACTCTTTGCTAATCAGTTAGGTGAGGTGTGGAGGAAATACAATGCTGTAGTAATGGGGGATATTACTACCATGACATCAACTCGGAAACAAACTCTTCAGTGAGAAGGAGATAAAATATGTTTCTTACGTGCCTACCTGGTAACTTTATTATACAAAAGGTAAAGGACAGAACTAGAGGGACAGCTAGCCTTACTAACAGATGAAATGGCTGAGAGAGTAAAAACTATAGGAACTTTGGGGGAGAGCAACAATGTCATAGTTGAATTCATCATAATGAAACCACAATTAATTAAACTAAGTCTGACTAGTATTTTAGACTTTAAGAGGGTTGACTTCAAGAAGTCAGAGAGACTAGGAAGGACTAGGAAGGATTCAATGGATAGAAATCCTAAAAGGAAAAACAGTTCAAGATGCTTGGGAAACCCTGCAAAATGAGATAATAAAGGAAAAATAATTCCAAAGAAAGAAAAAATAAGACACCGAACAAGATCAGCATGATTGCTCTCTGACAATATGAGGAATAAAAAGGTCAAATATAAAAAATGGAAAGAGGGATATACAACTAAAACATAATATAAACAAATAACCTGAATCTGTAAGGACAGAATTAGGAAAACTAAGGCCCAAAATGAGCTAAGATTGGGTAACAACAACAACAAAAATTCCTTTCAATATGTAAGGAATAAGAAGAAAGTCAAGGAAATGATTAAGTGAGCTATCTAACTAATGGGAACAGAAGGCAAGAAGGACATAAATTGTTTCAACTCCTACCCTCAAAATGACACCATACAGCACTGCATACCAAAACACCTAGACACAAGAACAGTTTTTTCCCAAATGCCATACTTTGCTAAACAAATAATTCCCTCAACACTGTCAAACTATTTACTAAGTCTGTATTACTATTATTGTTCTCATTGTTCCTATCACCTATTTCCTCCCACTTATGAGTATAACTTTGTTGCTTGTATCCTTACAATTTTTATTGTTTATTGTTTCCTAGTATGATTTGATTGCTTATTTGTACCCTATGACTATCATTAAGTGTTGTATCTTATGATTCTTGAGATATGTATCTTTTCTTTTTATATACACTGAGAGCATAGGCACTGAAGACAAATTCCTTGTCTGTCCAATCACACTTGGCCAATAAAGAATTCTAATTCTAATCAAGCAGAACTGCTTAAATCCTTCTTTGCATCTGTTTCTATGCAAAAGGAAGAAAAAGCCCAATCTATCAAAAGCAGCAATGAGGGAGACTGAACAGGTATACAAATCAAACTAGGCAAGGAATTAGTAAAAGAATCCCTTACAAAATACAAATCACCTGAGCCAGATAGTTTACATCCCAGGGTTCTGAAGGAGCGAGCAAACATAATCTCAGAGTCACTGAATGTAATCTTTCAAAGCTCCTGTACCACAGGGGAACTACTAGAAGACTGGAAAAGATTCGATGTGGTTCCAATCTACAAAAAGGAACAAACTGGATCCCAGAAATTATAGGCCAGTCAGCTTGCTATCAATATCTGGGAAAATCTAGGAAAAGATAATCAAGTGGTGAATTTGTGAGCATCTAGAAATGAACAAGGTGATTTAGAAGCCATTTTGTTAAAAATTGATCATGCCAGAGAAATCCTATCGCCTTCTTTGCTAAAGTGACCAAATTAGTGGATCGGGGAAATGCTGTGTACATAGTATACTTGGACATTTGACAAAATAGACTACAACCTATTTCTAGATAAGGAACAGACAGTTATCAATCAAACGGACTTTCATTTGGCTGACCAACTTCACCCAGTGTGTAATCCTCAACAGAGCTACATCTATATAGAGGAAAGCATGCAGCTGGGCATCTGAAGGTTCTGTTTTGGGCCCAGTACTCTTCAACATCTTCATAAATGATCTAAAGAGAAAATAGGGGAACTCATCAAATTTGCAGATGACACCTAACTGGAATGTATTGCTAACACTGTAGAAAATAGATTCAATAGCTTGCCTCCTGGAATTGTGGGTGCTCCATCGCTGGAGGTTTTACATTAATTAATTCTTATTTATATATTTACCATATTCTGCCCTCCACAATGCAAAACTCTCTTGAAATTATCTACAGAATAATCTAAAAACCTGACAGTCATAAATACAAAAAATCAACAAATAACTCTGCAACAAAATAAAAAAAATAAAGTTGGTAAAACTCTGTTCCATAACTTAGAATTAAGTTTAT
Organism: Cerberus rynchops; assembly: GCA_032468195.1. Lineage (NCBI taxonomy): Eukaryota > Metazoa > Chordata > Lepidosauria > Squamata > Homalopsidae > Cerberus > Cerberus rynchops. The sequence continues at coordinate 88,543 of JANHFJ010001243.1, read as the reverse complement.
AATTTTTGATTGCAGCTATAGAATCCTAAAGACACCCAGAACAAACATGGTTTCGGAAAGAGATCTATATTCCATAACTTGTTCCATAAATGACTGAACAAACATCCAATAATTTGTTTGCAATGATACTGCTTTTAAGTTGCAGTTTTGGGTGTGAAAGAGTAGTTTCACATGTTTGAATGCTTTTTCCTTTAAAATAAATTCCTGCCTAAACAAAACTAGCATTTCATGGCAGATCTTCAGCTCAGAGGCTAGAAAATTGTTCTGTTACACAAAAAATATATTTATTGACTTCCAAAACAAAGCATATGCATCCAATCACTTGTTTAATGAAGGAAAAGCCATATACTATTGCATAATTAAGGGCAAGTCTCAGATGCTCTGGAATGTCTGGGGGTGTGGGGTTAAATGAAATATCCAGTGCAGTTAATTTCTCCTTTGGCCTTGGTTTATTGGAAAAAGAATCTAAATCTTGTTATACTTTATTTATACTTAGTCTTTATTTATGCTTAGCTGTGGTTTGTATATATGCAATTTCATTTCCAGAGGATTGATTTTCCCATGATTTTGCAATCCCGATGATCTTAATTAATTCTAAAGGCCTGCCTCATACGCCAAAAGAGACTTGACTGAGGAAAACTTTTTTTAATAATCATGTTTGTCGGAATAAAGTGCAGACAGATTTGAATAACTGGAAAAAGCTGCAATTATCCCTGTTGGGGAGGATTGCGGCAGTTAAGATGAATGTTCTTCCAAAATTTCTTTTCCTGTTCCAAATGATACCAATACTTAA
>JANHFJ010001240.1:113784-126984 GCA_032468195.1 Cerberus rynchops | reverse complement strand
TATAGAACTTCTTGCCCTGACTTGAAGCAGAAGGCACCAGCCTGAAGATGGCTATATATATATATATATATCTGTATGTGGAAATGTGCCAGCCCAGGCATTCCCTGGGGTTAGGGATTTGTTTATAAGTCTGGAGATGTATTCTGTATCTGAATGTATCCTGTGCTTTGTGTGATTGTACCAATGGAGGCTCACTCAATTTTGCTGCACACATGCTGTCCATTGACAATAAAGGATTGAATTAAAACCAACTTCAAATTAAATTGTACTTAATCCTAGTTTTATATTTTAGAGTTCAGTTCAATACCTCCACATTGGTGAAGATGTCATTAAAATGGACTGCATTAATACAGGCTAACTGAAAAGACAATAATGAATCTTGTTGTAGAGAAATGAGTTGTTGTAGTTACATCTATAGTGGTTGTAAGTTCCCAAGTAATTATTTGTTTTGTATTCTGTGAGATGAACAGATGGACAATCCACAATCCAATCACAAGATGGTAAGCAAAATTTGAAGAAGCATACAAATATAATGAAGAATGCTTAAAAATAGAATTACACATTGGGGATAATGAGATCTTTCAGATTAATGTGAGAGCAATGCAATACAGTACATGGAATGACTGCCCTCTGCTGGAGAAACTTGTGTGGCTTGGAAAGGCATCTCATTCTAACCTCCTGGATGATAAATGGTAGACCAGATGTAACCATCCAAGCCTTAATTGAGACAGCTGCAGCAGCCCATTAGGTTTCAAATATACCAGCATCCAAAGGGACAGTCATTATGCCCAATGACTCGTGACGGCATGCAAATATATGCCCAGCATTTGGCCATCAGCCACCAGTCTGAGGTGGTGATATTTTCCACCCAGCAACGTGGCTATCTGGGGGAACTATTAATTGTCCCAGAATTAACAGCATTGCCCTTCTGCCTCAATAAGCAGAAACAAACTTGTACTGTCTGTAGCTCTGGCTTCAACCCAGCTTTGGGGAAGATTCTCAGCTGTGCACATTCCACACAATTGCACTGCATGATTCTCTACCTGAGCTGTGTGTGAGTACAGAACAGACATAAATAACTAACCCAAATTGGATTTTACAACAGCTCCTTGATGGCGGTATTATTATAAAGGAAACCAATAGCTTTAAGGGCCCAAAATTCTAAATACTAAGATTTGAACATCTTTGGTAATCCTAATCTCTTAATTCAGGACAAGTAATCAGTCAGCCTGAGCACCAAGAAGTGGCTTATTTTGCTGTTTTCTTAGGAGAGTAAAGGGGTGCTCATGTTGAGGTACCAGCTTCCTTTTCCCAAATCTGTACTCATTGTGTACAGTTGCTTGACAATAAGCCACAGTTTTTAATAAGAGCTTTAAGTGTGAAAAACCACCAGGTTGGCTCATTAGGCAGAACGAGGCAGCTGCCAATGCCATAAACTGGAGAGAGACAGCCAGGGGTTAAAAACAGAGCTGCAAGGGCCCTGCCTCTTCTCATGAAGTGGGGGATAGGTTGATTTTTCTATTTATTTTGTACCAGACTAATGCAAGAAAATAAGAAAAGTTTAGGTTGATACACTAATATTAAAAAAACCCAATTGCTCAGCACCTGATTTAGTCTTTTTCCTGTACTATACAACTCAATGGCTATGTTTGCTCAAAACACTCGGCGCTGATTCCTGAATTCACCATTGTGTGGGATGCATGCAAGACATTGCCCTACTAACTAAACATATGAGCTTGACATACAACACAAAAGAACCTAACCCAAATAAAAACTAACCAAATTTCCCATGCTATGCAAATGCAGCTGCAAAATGTTTGAGTGACGTTTACCATTGAGAAAACAATAACCAATATGTTCTTTCACACACATTCTTCTTTCTCATCTCTTTTCCCTTATTTCCTCATTAACCGATACTCTTTATTTTCCTTCTGCTTAATGACTCTACTTACTGCCTTACATCACTGGCAAATAGTTATTGAATAACAGCCTCTTTGCCACCGAAATTATCTTCAGATAGGATGCAGAACATCCAAGTGGATTGAAAACCTGTTGCATCAAAACAGCTAGTTGTGTAAGAGCACAGGGAGCCAAAAAAAATAAAAAATGACACACACTATAAAGAATGTTTGTGCATTACTATTATTCTGACCAAGATCGTGTTCCAACTGGTTGTCATTAAAATAATCCAGAAGCCAATCTGATATTATGCTTCCATCCAAGACATGTGCATTGATATTTATATAAAATTAGAACAAGATTGCATAACAGCAATAATAGTAATCAAATATATGCTGTTCCAATATCCATTTTTATGGCTCTTTCCCATGATGTTAAAAGAAAAACAACATCTGCTAAAAGGGGATGGGTTTCTAATATGGAGTCAGCAGTAGTTTCCCCAAGTTGTAATAGCCAAGTAAACACACTGCATGACTAATGAAAGACTTTTATGCTGTTGCCATCAATCTCACCGAGTTCACTGATACCATGCAAGAAGACAGTTCATTCTATGGAGAGAAAAGCAGCCAAGGAAGAGAGAGAGCGAGAAACAAACAGAAAATATATATTTAAATTCAGAAATAGAATGGGAGTGTTACAATTTCAATTCCATCGTGCTGATGGAATTGAAAAATTTCAAAGCTAACAAGATTACAATCATCAAGATCAAAACATTAATTTCAGAGAGAAAAGCAAACAAAGTAAAAGTTGTATACAAGAAGTTCTAAAACAAAATATTACTACTTTTCCAATTCTGTTATCCCTCTCTCAAAGGGATTTCTGTATTGTAATCCTTGGTCTAGATAAAAAACAACAACAACAATGAAGCAATTTATTCAAGTTATACTCTAGGGCCGTGACACCAAACCTATGGGACTAATGTGGCACTAATGGCTACTTGGAAGAAATCTACCTTGTCTGCTATATGACTTAGGAATCAACTGGACTTGGGGCCATTTTCCTCACATCCACATATTCTGTGGTATAGATTTGATTAGCTCTTTCAGGAACTAGTTGCAAACTGCTGCCCAACATAGCAATAATGGGGAAAAACTTTTGTTCTCCTGTTGTCTCTAGAGTAAAACCTTAAAGCATTCAGGGTGTGTTTACTGCTTAGATCTTAGAAACTAATTCAGAATAGCCAAAGTTCAGATGGATTAATTGGGCAGGAGTCTGATAGGGAAGGAATTGATGGCATGAGCAGCAGAGTTGACCAGACTCCTAATGAAAGAAAGACCATCTAATTATTAGAAGTCATCTGAAAACTCACCCATGTCACCTTTCCATTTGACTGGCTTGCCAGACTGGTAGAGATCCTAGAATTCCTCAATCTACACCCCAATTAACTGCAGCAATGAAGAAGGCACATTCTTCTATTCCCCCATTGGCAGCAGACTACATTGTGCTATCTTGTATAGGAAAGTAAACCAACAAGCTCTTTCCTGAAGTTGTGCCTCAGAGAAGCCACATTCTAAATAGGAGGTTTTGCAATCTGAATCTTAGCCCAAAATTGGGGTCAAGAGATCTATCCCTTATTTCCCCAAAGATAAAAGTCTGTGATCACTATGTTACTGAAAGACTGAAAACATACCCAGACAAAGCAATTTCCACCATTGAGGATGGTGGAAATGATGTTTAATCAGTGCACAGAACATCTTGGAAAAGTTGTTGAAGGAAAATTTGTCTCTTCCTCTTGGTTTGCAATTTTCATCCTGGATCATCATCATTATCAGGACAGGACTTTCGGAATTCAGGATCTTTCAGAGAGGCAGTTATAATCCTTATAAACAGTCTTATCAAAATATTCACTATTCACAATTCTAGTGATAGGGAATACAGGTTTAGAATCTGGATAAAAGTCACCTACAGCATTCATGGAATGGTAGGACCAAGATGAAATTCAAAACCCATGTTCCACAGCCCAGTCTGGACAGTTACATTGATGTTCTTTCTTCCTTGCATTGCTTAAGCCCAAGTCAAGACTGGAACCTCACATGTATGTGCAAAATCACTTGCCAATAATGACATCAAAAAGCAGCATAATGCAAGATCCCATCCTGATAATTATCAGCTCAAATCCTATTTAGCATTCTATTTCTTGATGAAAATTCTTACTGGAAAGCTAAATTTGCCTGCCTTAAATGACAGACCTTGAGAACATTTATGCCCAACAGGTGGGTCATCCTTCAGATTTACTGTTGCTGCATAGTTTTACTGTCACAATGAATGTTCTTTGGATATTGTATCTCAGGCATTTGGATAAATGATTTCTGACTTCTTCAATTAGTGTAATATCTTGTCACAACATCATCCTGCCCATTGGCATCATTTGGGGCCAGCCCCATTCACCCTTACTTTAGACAGCATCTAAAGAAAATAATACTGTTAATTCTTCAGGATTTGGCAGGATGACCCCTGGCTAACAATTTCCTTGCTTTTATTTGACCAGATTCTACCAAAGCTAGTAATGTGGATTATAAAAGCAGCACCAAATTCCTGAGAGCATTGGGGAAAATAATTCATGGTTCTATAATACAATCATATTTGCATAGAAAACTATGACAATGGATAATTTAAACAATCTATTATTTAAAAAGGAGAGAAGACCTTTGGCTGAAGCATGAGATAAAATTATGCTTACATTTGCTGCCAATTAAAGTAAAATATAATAAATGCAACATCTGTAAACAGTTATTGAAGAGATACCATAAAATTCTTTTACTTCACTTATATTTTATTTGTCCTCAAATCTATGCATTTTGGAATGAAGTCTGTTACACGTGAATATGTCATGTACAACCCCAGACATATTCTGTTTAACATATTTAATTGCCAGCATATATGAATACTTTTGAAGGAGAATTAATTACAGTAAAACAAAAGCTGTAATCTTAATTGCACCTCCCTGAGATTAAGTTGTTCTGAACTCAATGATATTCTACTTATAAACAAGTATTATGTTGTAATAGCTCCTTTAAAAAATGCTTAGCATGGTCTTTTCCAGAGGGCTGGAGGACAGATTGCAGAAACATGCCTTCTTACCATTGTTTTTTTTTTACCTGATATTTGAGGACAATTAAATGATGAGATTTACCACCTGCTTTACATTGCTAACATTGGTCATGTTAGAATGACTAATTATCTAAAACCAAGGGCAAAAAAGAGACCCCTATGTCTTTGGATTCCAATTTCTCACAATCTCAGCCAGTATGGTCAATGATTAGGAATCATAGGAACTATAGCCCCACAACATCAAAGTTCTTTATTAATATTCAAAAACAGAATAATAAGAGTTGGAAGGGATCTTAGAGGTCTTCTAGTCCAACCCCATGCTCAAGCAGGAAATCCTGTATCATAGCAGACAAATGGTTGTCCAATCTCTTAAAAAGGAGAAGGGTTTTTTAAAAAAGAGCCCGGGAATTACTGCTGGAAATTTGACTTATCAAGTTGGGTCATTCAAAGGGTCAAATTCAATGATAGGAGTTTTATACCCAAGGCTTTTCTTTCTTTAAAAAGTGGGAAAGATAAAATCTGGGGGGAAATTCACATATTTTTTTCATTGTAATTCAAATACTTGAGTCATGACATTTGATTTCGGCTCTCAAGAAAGATTTGGTAATGTGGCAGGGTGAGTTGTCCTATGTATATGGGAAGATTCAACAAGCAGAACCAGACAGAGAGATCTATTGAGCTGGTTGGCTGATGGAAGGGTCTCCACTTTTTGGAGAACAAGACCAGAAGACAGCAGACACCTTGGTGAAGGTAATGGAATCCAAAAAGCCCAGAAAAGAGTTATTTTTCCATCCTCTCAAGATAGAAAACCCTCCAGCCCAGAAAGAGAACCTCTATTTGAAATTGTCTGTACAAAACTATATATGTGTGGTTTGTTAAGCTAAAGCCACTGTATATATTAAATATCAGTATAGATAGAAAAGAAATGCCTCTGTGCTTCTGGAAAATTCTTGTTCCTTTTTTCAACCTGCAACAGGTAACTACAGTTTTGCACAATGCCATTAAATTCATTGACCTTTGGAAACAAGGCAATGGAATGAGGACTGTTACTGTACAAGCAGGAAAGGAGCCAGATTAGGTAAGAGATTCCATGAAACAACCAGCCTGGACAGAAATGACCACCAAGAAGTTTTGAGATTATCTCAATTAGAGGAGAGGGAGTGGATATAGTGATGCGGTTGTTTCCCTTGACAATGTTATGAAATCAGAGTTTGTCTTTTGAAGCCAAAGAATCCTCCAAGAGTTATGACTAAACTGCATTTTTAACATGACAGAGGTAATTATTAAACACATAACCAAAATGATCATATAACCTACTTAATACACTAAATGTAGAAATCACATGAGGTGAACTTTAGTTGTTACCTTGATTCCGCTCAGAATTTTTTGAGTACAGGTAGTCCTCAAGTTACTACTACAACAGCTGAGTCCAAATTTTATTTCTAAATGAGACAGTTGTTAAGTGAACCTTGTCCCATGTAACCTTGCTACAGTTGTTAAGTGAAAACCTGCAGTTGTTAAGTTAGTAACATGGTTAAGAGAATCTGAACTTTGTTGACTTTGTCAGAAGATCGCAAAAGATCGCAACACATGGCCCCAGGACACTATGACTGTCATAAATACCAGTGGAATAATGTGTGTGTGTGGAAATGTGTGCCTAGCCCAGGTGTTTCCTGGGGTTAGGGATTTATTTATAAGTCTGGAGATGTATTCTGTATTTGAACGTATTCTGTGCTTCTGTGCTTTGTGTGATTGTACGGATGGAGGCTCATTCAATTTCACTGCACACATGTTGTGCATTGACAATAAAAAAACAGGATTGAATTCCAAGTACAAGTTGCCAAGCATCCAAAATTTGATCACATAACTATGGGGATGTTGTAACACTCATATGTATGAAAAATGGTCATATGTCACTTTTCAGTGTTACTGTACCTTTGAACAGTCACTAAATAAAGTGTTGTAAGCCAAGGACTTACCTGTATAGCCTTCAAAGTGTCACTGAAAGTCCTACTGCAAATCTCAAATCAACCTTCAAAATTTGCTCACCTGACCCTAACCACACCTGATCTGCCACTACGTAACTGGCTCAAGCCTCAACATTCATTAAAAAGAACGTCATCATTGCTCTGGATGACCTTATCTGCTTTGGATGTAATAGTTGCTCAATTGCTAAATAGAAATCAACAAAAAGTTGTTTCAACTTTTGAATCAGTATCCAGTATGATGCCTTGTTTCACTGGGCTCTACAGGCAGGAGCAACAGCTGTTAAGTCTTCCAAAGGTATTAGACTGTTAATGGAACTAAATTATGCTGACATCTGAGACTAAAGAGATAATTTACAACCAGGAACTTTCTGACTTTAATCCATGGAAATAAAAGAGGATACTCTTCAACTGGAATAAAGCTCTGACACTAACTATGGGGAGCAGATCATATTAATATACAGGCAAAGGAAGGATAGAGAAAGGAACTATGCTTTGACCAAGAGAAAATCAGGAAATCACATGAGGCTCATGAGGAATTAGATATAGTGGTTTATAGAATTAAATAATTCCCAATACTTGGTGAACCCAGCAAGAGTGGGAAATTTTTAGCCTGGCCACCCTCTTCTAGTATGCTGCCTTCCAGAGGTCTGGAATTATAATTCTCAAAGGCTGATCAGGGTTGGAATTTTGGGAGCTGAGGTTCTATCTAACACATCTGCTGGAATTGACATACAACATTTAAGCACACATTTCACTGCTTCTGCTTATAGTACATCATTCATGCACATCTGCTACTATACTCAAGAGTTAAATGTGGCAGAAATCAAATTATAGTATTACAATACTGATTCACCTTTGTACAATGTGAGAAAGTAAAAACAAACATCATAAAAACAAACATCTACCATAGTAAGATTTGAGGGCAGGGCCAATCCGGGTGTGGTATATTTATGCTTGCAGTGGCATGAATGGCTGAGCCACAGCTTCAGAAGGAACATTACAAAAATTACTTTGCAGTATCCTTTAGAGATAGAAGATCTTCCTGTTGCTCCAAGGAGAAACTGTTGCTCTCTCATATAGTGACAAGGGAGAAATACAATGGGTTATGTTATAGGGTTGCTAAAGGTCAAATATTATTATAGCCTTACATTTGGGGGGAAAAACCCCCAGAAAAATCTAACAACAGAAATTGGAAGAAAAAGAACAAGAATAAAAATATAATGTCCATACATAAACTCAATTGTTCTCCCTGGACATTCTTGTTCAACGAAGAGCCCTGGGAATTATTCTATCAGTAGAAGAAGAGCTCATAGTTTATTGCTGGGAATTTTGGCCACCATGCAGAAAGTATACACCCCATTATAGTCAGAAGTTTACAATCTCATAAAGAAGGGGTCTCCAATCATGGCAACTTTTAAGACTTGTGGACTTCAACTGCCAATTCCTTTGTTGGCTGAGGACTTCTGGGAGTTGAAGTCCACAAGTCTTAAAAGTTGCCAAGGTTAGAGACCCCTGTCATAGAGTACGGCAGCCACAGGTGACATTAGGATGCTTCATCCTCATGAAGTGGCATCCCACCTTCAGAAATGAATAACTTTGAATAAATAACCAGGTGCCAATAATACAGGTAGTCCTTGCCTTACAACCACAAGTGAGCCCAACATTTCCATTGCTAAGTGAAACAGCTTTTAAATGATCTTGCATTTTCAGTAATTGTACCACTAAATATTCAGCAGTGCTATTGGAGGGAGTTTAAGGAACCATTAAAAAAAAAAGGACTCTGTGCTTTGCATTAAAATATTCTCAAACCAATTCAAAGCTAAAATTATACAGGTAGTCCACAATTTATGATCACAATTGAGCCCAACATTTCTGTTGTTAAGTGAGATATTTGTTAAGTGAGTTTTGCCCCATTTTACAACCTTTCTTGCCACAGTTGTTAAGTGAATCACTGCTTTGTCAAGTTAGTAACATGGCTGTTAAGTACTTCTGGCTTCTCCACTGACTTTGTCAGAAGGTCACAAAAGGCGATCATATTACCCTGGGTCACTGCAACCATTACAAATATGAGTCAGTTACCAAACATGAATTTTGATCACATGACCATGGGGATGCTGCAATGGTCATAAGTCACTTTTATCAGTGTGTTGTAATTTCAAACTATCAATAAACAAATGGTTGCACAAATGGTTGTTTACAAGGACTACTTATAAACCAAAACAGCTATCTAAAAGAAAGTCTTGCTGCAGTAATCTGGGAAGAGTTTATTTTTTAAAATAAGGTTGGAAAAGAGCTACCAAGGACCGCATGTAGAGGGAGGCAATTTACATCAGTATTCTATTCTGACAATCACATCAGCACTTCAACTGCAGTTAGTAGTAAAGATATGTTGGGAAGTAAAGAATAACACTCTTGCATGCACCTGTCACTCCTCTAGTTGTTTTTCCTCCACAGACTCATAGAGCTGAATAGCAATAGCAACAGCACTTATACTTATATACCACTTTATAGTGCTTTCCAAGCCTCTCTAAGTAGTTTACAGAGTCAGCACATTGCTCCCAACAATATGGGTTCTCATTTTACCCATCTTGGAAGGATGGAAGTCTGAGTCAACCTTGAGCCTGGTGGGATTTGAACTGTCAAAATTGCAAGCAGACAGCAGTCACAGAAGTAGCCTGCAGAACTGCATTCTAACCACTGCACCACCAAGGCTCTCTGAATGGAACCATTTGAGCAAGGGAATCCACCCTCGCTGCAGAAATCCAATTAAAGCATGTCCAATAGATGGTTTTCTGGTGCCCATTGGAATATGTCTGGTAAACGGGCAAGTATATTAAAAGTAAGGACTATGTAAGTTTCTTATTAAATCAACATTTGTCTTTCTGTAATAAGAAACCATAATTTAGTGTCCTGACTCTGGAATAGTTGAAAATAGATCTTGATCTTCTGAGTGATATTCTTCCAGGTAAAGAATGGAATGGAATAGAAAAGAGGAGTTGGAAGGGGCCTTGGATGTCTTCTAGTTCATTTGAAGAGGGCTATCACATATCTCCATAATCTTCTCAAGGCTGACCATTCCCAATTCCCTTTTTCTCCCTTCAGATGAGTTACTCTTCTTTGACTCTGTTACGCTTGGTCTGAATCCTTCTTAAAATGTAGTCCCACCTATGAACCAGAAAGTGGAATCATCTATAAACCAATACCTAAAGTGGAATTGTATCCTATGATCTGAAAACTATATTTGTTAATACAGAAAACTGTACATCTTTTGTATTTTTATCAGCCACATCATACTGCTGACGCATATTCCATTTGCAATCAGCTATTACAAGATGTTCCACAAGCATTATTAAACAAAGCAAGTCTCCCTCATCCTGTACAATTGAATTCTGATTTCTTTTGAAGAACTCCCACATGCATTTATCATATAATAAGTCTGCTACTATGTATGGCATCATCAAATTGAGGGTTAGAATGTGCATCTAACATCACTGTACCAAAAAAAGCCCATCAGCAAGACAATCAAACTGTTCTAAAAATACTGTAGTCTTGCTTTTGCCTTTTATTTTATGGAAACCTGTTTTGTTATTTTTATAGCAGATTTTTTTCTGTAGATAGCTCTGGATTCTTTCAGGAGAAAAAAACAATATAATATAAAAACTGAGTATTAATAACAAATAACACAACAGAAGCTAATGCTCCTGTTTCTATTTTCTCCCATCTGGCATTTTGTTCCATCTGGCTTAAAATATACATGTATACATCTAGCCCAATAACAAAATAGGGTTTTATTATGCTTAGCATTAAAAAAAAATCAGAAAGTTTTCAAGTTATCTCTAATAGTTCTCATCAATAAAAAGAGAGGTATATGTAATGTAATTGAGAATTCTGGCTGCATAAACTTCACAAGTAAAAACAGACACTTCCGCAAAAGATTGTTACGATTACTGTCCCCTTCACTCCCCCCTGAGTTTTCATAAATTTCTCAAATTTCTTAAGGGAGGTCTCCTAACAAAAAGAGTCTTAGAACTTTTCAGCAGAAAGCAACTCCCTACATTTTTCCAAACAGAGCTGAACAAAGATATTTCTTTTAGGTACCTTCTAACCCACTAGCATGCTGTAGCAAGTGCAAGATGACGCTGAGAAAATTATCAAGGACCGTTCCAAGGTTATATAGAAAACCAGCAGCTGCAGTCTGGAGCCTTTCAAGAGCTAATAGTGGCAAGTTCTTTTTTACTGTTGTTGAAGTGTCCAAGGTTTTTTTTCCTTTAAAGCAAAAGCAGCATGAAGGTGAAGAGGATGCCTTTCAATGTAAGATAGGTGAAGAGATCTAAAGAACATTCTGCCACATTCACACTTCCCAAAATATATACTTATTTGCATCACAAGCAATCTTCCAGATTCTCCCAATCTCTGGTTTCCTGCCCCAATAGATAAATGCAGCAAGCTCTCACCTCTAGATGGATATTTACCACCACTGATCTTCCAATCCGAAACAGTTTTGAATTTGGCAGAGGGCTGCTCTGGAAGCAATGAAAGGAAAGGAGCCTTTGCTGTGCACTTCACAAGCCTGTAACCTTGAGAAACTGGAGACAGATATTCTGGTCCGTGTAGTAAACACCAAGGACAACACAAACCAGAGTTCCCATCCCTGCTTGACTTGATATTCAAACACATTCTAATCTTGTTTTAACTCAGTGAAAAGATTCATTCAAAACACATGTAGAAGAAAACAGCCAGACGTACATGCAAAGGTCCACTTTTTAATCAATATTAAAATGTGCAATCAGGCCAACTTATCAAGAGTTCCCTTGGACCTTACTCCAGACGGTTATGGGCTCCCTGTCAGAAACATGCTACGCCTAGCAGTGTGATTCTCTCATTTGCTGGCATCCTGCATTGTCCAGAGCAGCATGTCAATTTGTTACCGAGAGCTGGACAGCATACAAGTTGAAAAAGAAAATTATCACTATCAACTGGCATTCAGAGTGCTGTATGGCAGCAGAGAATACCTTCTAAAGCCAAGCATGCAAATGGGGATTTTGTGATATTTTCTTGCTAAAGGTCAAGAACAAATAAAAAGTGCTCCTCCTGGCTTTTCCAACTTGGTTTCTTCCCAAGCTATTGCACATTAACTTCCATCATTCTCACTCAGCCTGGTCATTATTATTACCATGAACAATAAGACCCAACAAGACATCACATCTAAGATTTGACCATAAGCAAATAGTAAGGTCCAAAGTACACACACAGACACACCTTTCTCACATCAGGAAGAGCTGGAAAATCTAAGATGACTATGAGGCTGCCTTCACATTATCTGCTAATCCCCTAAACCTAGGCTATATCAAACAAATACACATTACAGACTAACTTTCTAATTCTAATACAGGTAGTCCTCAACCTGGGACCTCAATCAAGCCCAATATTTCTGTTGCTAAGTGAGACATTTGTAACATGAGTTTTGTCCCATTTTACAACCTTTCTTGCCACAGTTTTTAAGTGGATCACTGCAGTCGTTAAAAGGGAGTAACACGGTTGTTAAGTGAATCTGGCTTCCCCCTTGACTTTGCTCCTCAGAAGATTGCAAAAGGTGATCACATGATTCAGGATACTGCAATTGTCATAAATATGAATCAGCGTGTGCACCATGGGGATGCAGCAATGGTAGTAAGTCTGAAAAACGGTCAAAAGTCATTCCCCTCCCCGTACCCTTGCAACTTCGGTCACTAAACGAACCGTTGCAAGTCGAGGACCACCTGTATACGAACAGACCGTAGCTAAATTGCCCCAGATGAAAGGCACCTAGACGAACCAAGTATGCGAGCGCGGCGAGAGGGCACCAATTGCGCACTCCTTCGCCAAGCCGCTCCGCCTCCGGGCGCTTGTGCCAAAGCACGTGCAGCCCATTTGGGCCTGGCTCTCGCGGCAGTTGACTTTCCAGAGGGAACAACGTGTGTGCCAAGAGCAAATGCTAGCAGGAAGGCAATGAATGCCCCGGGACTAAGCTCCACCTAGAAACTAGCCTCCACTTAACGGGCAAATGAGAGCCGCTGCCGGGCAGCGCAAACGTGGCCGCTTCTCCCAGCCGCCCCTGCAATCAGACCCGACTCGAGCCCATATTGGGGGGGGGGCATGGGGCGGGGCAAGTGACAGTGCAAGAAGATGGGAGATGGGAGCTGCATCCCAGGAGCAGAAGGAG
>JANHFJ010001240.1:100865-113684 GCA_032468195.1 Cerberus rynchops | reverse complement strand
CCGGCGTTTTCTCCGCTCGAAACCTCGCCGCTCGCTTTCCCTTCACCGCTCTCTTCCAGGTTCCTGAAAAAAATAAATAAAAAGACTCCCGGCTTACCCGCTAGGGATTTGTAGCGGCTGAAGGGTCCTAGTGCTCTCAGGAGACCGACGCTCGGCGCTCCCCGAACTATCTCCAGAGGCAGGAATCGGCGCCAGGACACTTGACTTGAGGGCGGGAGTGTTCCTGAGCACGTGCAGATGGCCTTTCCATCCAGAGCCGTCTTCTTAGCTTCCTGTGCGTTTGAAACCAGGAGTGAGCAGCTGGTTCTGCACCTATTTTCAACTACAGTGCCCACAATTGTTTGCTGCTTATAATTACACACACACATATATATATATAAATTTACATATATTTATATTTTCTGGCATAAATTAGTATATTCATCCTTAGAGTGGCAGAAGATAGTGATTTTTACTGTTTATCATTTGGGCATCAGAACTGAATATGCTGACATCATCTGTAACATAACAAACAAAAGAGCAGTTTATAAATTAACATTGTGCCATGACCTAATAAATTAGCCAATAAATTAAACGTGTTTTTTTTCCATAACAAGTTTCTTGTGCTCTGTAAATATTTGAGTTCAATCAGTGTTTTGGAAATTAGCCCCAAGGGGCATGAAAATGTGCTCTGGATCCAGCAACAAGTGGATACATTATCTTTGCCAAATACTACCCAGTAGGTGCAACACTAATCCCTAAACACTATCCCTAAACAAAACTTAGGTTTTCCCTGCACTACTTTATTAATTAAAGCAAAACTTGTTTAAAGAGGCAGATTAATATTTTTTTGAATATTGAGAAGACTCGTGAGAATACTGTAGCTAGCTAGAAAACAGATGCAAAAGTTAGTAACCTATAACGAAAGATAAACAACAAAGTAGAGGTGATGGAATAGGTAGATAGTTATAAATATAAAACCAGAAGTAATATGATTATGGGAACTTAAGTTGATTAGAGATGAAAATGTACAGAATATCAAGAACCAAAGGCTATATTGTCTATATTAAGGAAATAAGACTTAAAGGATAGAATTATGTATATTTAAGAAGGAATAGTCAGACAATACACAGATGTTGCAAAAAAAGTGATACAAAGAAAAGAAAATGTAGAATAAAAAGAACAAAGGGAAAAACAAATACGAAAGAAAGGGGTAGAATGGGAGGAAGAGAGAGAGAGGGAGAGAGGACAAGAGAAAAGGGAAAGATAAAGAGGGAAGGAAGAGAGGAAGAGAGGGTAAGGGGGAAAGAAGAGGGAGAGACAGGGAAGTAGAAAGGGTGAATGGAGGGAAGGAGAGAGGGAAGGAGAAAATGAGAGGAAAGCAAGAAAGTAGAGAAGGAGGAAGCAGTGAGGGAAAGATAGGGAGAGGAAAAGGGAAAAAGGGAGGAAGAAAAGGAGGAAGAGGGAGAGCAAGGAAAAAGAAAAGAGGGAGGTAGGGAGAAAGTGAGAGAAGAAAAGAAAGAGGGAGGAAGAAACTGAAAGTTGTTTGTGAAAATGTGTTAAGTATGTTAATGAAAGAAAGAAGAAATTGAACTAGTGATATATATCAAAGTGTTGATTTATACGAGAAATGTTTAGCTTGAAGAAGATATAGATATAAGGAACTATAAATATGTAAGTTAAAAAGGGTGGAAATGTATGTTTCATTGTGGATGACTCTTTATATGAGTTGTATTGGAAAAAATAATAATAAACATTAAAAAGAATACTATAGATTGCTAAGAAAACAAACAAATGGATCATTGGACAAGTCAACCTAGAGTTCTCCCATTATATATACAAATGATCAGCCTCACATTATTATATTTTGTACATATTTAAGACTTAGTTCTTCTGAGAAGCTTATAATGCTGGGAAAGAGAGAAAGAAAAAAGAATGGCCAGTGACAAAATAGATTTGCTCAAATACGATGGTGATGGTTTATCAGAGGTGAAATTCAGCAGATTCACTAGAACCGGTAGTAAATTTTCTAAGCAGTTTGGAGAACCGGTTGTTAAGAAGAAATCTCCTTTTGTTTTTTCCCACTTTACAGGGTTAATCCTGTAAAGAAGGCAGGAGAAAACCATTCTGGTCCTATTTCTAGTCTAATCGTTATTGCCCTGCTTACAGATACTGCCCACCCAGTCACATGACCCCCCCAGCCATGCCCACGGAACCGGTAGTAAAAAAATTTGAATTCCACCACTGTGGTGTACCATTGGAAAACCTGAAGGGTCAGGTCAGGGAATGATCATTCTGGAGAAGATCTGTCAACACTATGTTCTGAGGCAGCTTCTGGCTAGAGACTAAGATAATAAACTAGATAGCAGCAAACTTTGATCAAAGAGGCCAACTTCTCCTCTTGTTGTATTCTAGGTTTTTAGTTTCTGTCTGGGTAAAAATAACTTTCTTAAGATTGTTTCCCTCTCATTTTTTAGGAACAGAAAATGACAAGCTTCCTGATTAAAAGGGACCTGATTCTGGAGGTTAGAGCTGATTCTTGTTCCTTTTTTTTCCCACCAAAAGATTTTCTGCCTACCAATCAGTTTCACACAATAGTTGACTACACCCACTTATTTCGGCTGTCTCCCTCTTTTCCTGCCAAATGGCCTCGGGTTATTGATCACTGGTTGTGACTGTACGTATCTATGCCATAATCATGACAAAGATATTGTACTATGGTATTTCATTGTGTCTGTAGTATGCAAACATTTTTGGACATGAGTTTTTAACACTCAGTGGCAGGCAAAAAAGGAACTGGAGTCAAGAGCTTTGAATGATGTTATTGAAAGTACAAAGTACCAGGCCTGGGCAGATGCCTTATGTTTTGGAAGACATTTTCCCTTAATTCCTGCTATGTGGAAACAGGTCTTGGGGAATGAAAGGCAGTTTGTATAATTTCTTGATTATAATAAATATTCCAGTCCACACAGATGATACTGAAAAAGATGCCACGGCTGAATTCTAGCACAAACTCACTTTGGCAAAAGTGGCAGATTACCTAGAACAGTGATGGCGAACCTTTTACTTACTGAGTGCCGAAATATATGGCTTTGCATTTGCCATCCGCCCTTGTGTGCGGCTCCTCCATATGTGCTGCATGTGCAGCCATACCATCTGCTCATGCATGCAGCTTTTGCACATGCGATGCATGCATGCTGCATGCAGGCACTCACGCACACAAGAGCAAACGTGTGCATGTGCAGGAGAGCTCCAAAGACCAGCTGTATTTCCTGCTACAATTGCGCACATGCACAGCGGAGTTCCAAAGTCCAGCTGGGTCTCTGCAATTGTGCATGCGTGCCATAGGTTCCCCATCATGGACCTAGGATAATATACTATCCCTAATCAAACAACTTGAAAGGCTTGGCATTTGGGTTTGACTGCTCCTTTCAGCAGCAACTCTCCGGGTTCCCTGGAGGAAAAGTGCTCCTATGTATCTCCGGGTTCCCTGGAGGAAAAGTGCTCCTATGTATCTTCTGTGTCCTTGGCTGCTGAATCTGGAGGTACCAAGAATTGGATTGGAGGTCTTCTCCTGCACATATTGAGATAAAGTTTATTCACTCTTTAAAAGTTCACGAACCACTATAATTCTGGTTTATGGAGACCTACAATCTGTACTTTGTCTAAATCCAAGTAAATAAATAGTTGCTAGCAAAATAACACACAAAACACATGTTGCGCTATGTCTAACAAGCCAACATCCACTGTCTTGATTGAAAAAGGGATGTGAAGTTTTACATTTGTAACAGGTGGCATACCATTTAGCAAGAGCAACTTCAACCAAATGCTTTCTGTACCTTTTAATCAACCCTGAACATTAGCTTGGAGGTATTTGGCCCAATCATCTTTACTTGAACTGCTTCAGTGCATTGATATTTTTGGATGAACTTCAGACCTCACCACAATATTTCATTTGAATTAAAAGGAGGGCTTGGCTTCAGCCATTCCAAAACAAAGGATTCTTCTGCTTCAGTGAGTTTCTTGTAAATATACTTGTGTGTCTAGAATCATTATCATGCTACCTGACCCACACTCATTTAAGTTTCAGATAACTGACAAAACTCTGACATTTTTCCAAACTATGGCAGAATTTATGCTCCCTAAATGATTGCACTGTTCCCACTGCCATGTTACAAAGTTGGAAAGAGGTTGTTTTGCTGGATTATAGTTTTGTTTTCTCCAAACAGAACATTCCTCATTAGAGCCAGAAATTCCCAACTTTAGTCCCATCGGTCCAGAGAACATCATTCTGCTGGATCATCCAAGTGATCTTTTGTCAAACCAGAGAAACAGCCATGTGCTTTGTGAAAGGCTGTGGTTTCTTCCTTTTGGTCTTCCTTTCATGCCACTCTTGTTCAGTATATTTCTTATAGTGGATTCATAAACATTAACATCAACAATACAAGACTAGTTCTCAGATCCCCCGCTGTTTCTCTGAGCTTCTTTGCTCCCTTCTGAATTGTTATGAAGAGCAGACTCAAATGATGGCAACTAACTTTTTTTTTAATTAGGAGAGGGTCCCTCAAATTTACATGTGTTTCAACTTAAGAAAGCCAATTATTCCAGGAGCTTCATATACTTTTCCCAACAAATGAATGTTAACAGTGAAAAGGAAGTTCAATAAGCACATGGTACAATATATTATTGGCTGTTGTTTGTTTATCCAGAATCTTTTTATCTATTAACAGAACTTAGATAAAGCACTGGTCTTCAAGTTCTGATTACTAAAGATTTGGGTCTATACATGATCCAGTGTTGATTCCTGCTGATTGCCTGGACTAGCCCCAATAGATTCCTTGGCAAGATTTCAGAAGTGGTTTGTCATTACCTTGGTCTTAGGGCTTAGAGGGAACGACTGGCCCAAGGTCATTTAGCTGGTTCCCTGCCCAAGACAGGATTAAAATTCACAGTCTCTTGTATTCTAGCCTGGTGCCTTAACTACTACTGTATACTACAGTGACTCTAATCACAAATGTTCTCTCATGTCTATATACATGCATTGTGGGAGAAGAAAATCCGTTTGCCTCTATTTCCAAAAATCAACCACTATGGTGGCAAACTTGTGTTGGAGCCTAATTATATAATATTTTTTAGGCAGCACAAGATAAAAAGTACAACTAAAAAGAAAGAAATAACAAAACCATGATCGAAATCAAATTGAACCAGAACTGTCAATGTTGAAGTTGCTTGAACATTTCATTTGGGGGGTTTTCAAAGTCTGCCTAGAACTGAATACCAGGAACTGAACAAAATTTTCCAGATTAAGCAAGCATTTTGATTACTAAGTATAATAATAACCTCCTAAAGTTCTTGCATGAACTTTGTACTCAAGACAAAATGAAAGACACAAAACGGGCAACAATCTTCCACAAAAATGATGAACCCTGCAGTTTTTGTGCCTGGCTGTAGTTTCTTGGAATCGGAACTTTTGTTTCTTCCTTGCTAGCAGTCATATTTTTATTATAGATGCTAGGACTGAATCAAAGGTTTTATACATGAAGCTGACAGGTAGTCCTCAATTTACAACCATAATTGGCACTGGAACATCTGTTGCTAAGTGAGGCAGTTGTTAAACAAGTGTGCCTTATAACATTTTTTTGGGTCATGGTCATTAAGTGTATCAGCACAGTTGTTAAGTAAATCCAATTTCCCCATTGACCTAGCATGTTGGAAACACCCTGAAATGCATGATCACATCACCTCAAAATGCTGCCACCATCATAAATAAATGCTAGTTGTCAAGTTCCCAAATTTTAATCACATGAGCAGGGGGAAGCTGTGATGGTCATAATTGCAAGGATCAGTTATAAGTCAATTTCTCAGCCTTGTTGCGACTTCAGATAGCCACTAAACAAATCGTTGTAAGTCGAGGATTACCCTTAGATGTGTTTTCTTTTGAAATTTAGAATCCTGGAAGAACCAGTTAAGCCAGCAGAATAATTTTGAGAGTCAGACTCATGCTCCATGTGAATATGTAGCTGCAACACTTTCCCAAAGACGTAACAGTTAATGCCTGTGGAATTTGTTATGCTGACATTTATAGCTACAGCATAATGGAATTTTTTTTTTTTGTTTGAAATGCTGAACTCCTAAATCTACATTTGAATTTTTTTCATTGTGCCCCAGAAGCTTGATTTGGAGGAGGGAAATGATGAACAAAAGAAAAGTTAAAAGAATTGCTGCTCTTTGTCTGCTTTCACTTACATTCTCCAGAGCAGCTTTTGAAAGCTAAAGCCCAAGCCATAAATATAATGGGTGTGTTCACACATTCAAGCATACATGTGGGGTTTTTTTTTTCATTCCAGTTTAGGATACCTATATGAAAAGCTATCCAAAGAGGAATTTATCTGCACTAGAATCTAGTTTTATTCTTGGTATTTCAGGGGGGGAAAATGAAAAAGCCAGTTTTGGAAGCAGTCTCAATAGAAGAAAATATATGTAGCTCAGGGTTGAACTGTAGAGTCTTTGGTGCTCTCTGAGCTTGGTTGTTTACTTACATTTTGTTACCCAACTAGGTAACATCATCAGTGCTGGTGAGTGTGGGGTTTGCTCTCTTTTTATATTCAGTAGCTTGCTCTGCCAGTATTGGTGGTGATGTGATATTTATTTTCTGCTTATTGTTTGTCTGGTGTTACTCCTTGCTTCTCTAGGTATTGGTTGCTGAAAAGGATGTATTTTGTTTTGTCTTTTGTTTTCTTCTTAGTTTTTTTATTGTCTCTTTTGGTTTATCTTTATATTGTTGGCTGATTTGCCAAGCTTCCAGGAATTCCCTAGAATTTTTGCATTTAGTTTGGTCTAGGAGGCTCACAATGTCTCAGCTGAAACTGTGGTTGAGTCTGTCCATGTGTTGTGAGATTAAGGCATGTTCATGGTGTCTTCTGACTTCTAGCTGATATTCTTGGATGTGCTAGTTAGTTTTCTGCCCATCTTTTCCACACAGTGACTGTTATAGTCCTTCACCTGCAGATGGCTCTTTTTTCTTCTTGGACTATTGTTTGGTTTATTTAAACCTTAAGATTTAAGGTTTTGGAGGGCTTTAACCTTGTGTGCCATGGTGATGAGATGTGGTTGTAATAGTCTGTTGTTTGTTTCTGAAATGTTTTTGATGTAAGGCAGTGCTTTTCAGATGTTGTGTTAGTTGTAACGGGTTGAATGGTCAGGTACTTTTTAATAAAATTACATGGTTCTGCATGGAAAGTGTTGGATAGGCAATCTGTTTCCTTTTTTGGTATTCTGAGTTGCTGCAAAACATTTGTACTAATTTGAATAACAGACTTCATATGGTTGTATATGTGTAAGTGCTAGAATTTATAGTCTCATTTGCATACAAAAACATGGCAATGAACTATATATCGCAAAAATCCAAACTGTACCAGAATGATTTTTTCCCCTGTCATCCTAGCACTGCTATGCTATTAAATTCATGGTTTTGTACATACAAGAACCCGTAATACTTCTGTATTGCTTCTTTACAAGCAAAAGAACAGCTTGTAGACAGGAATTTACTGACAGCAGGTTTTTTTTCTTTATTTAATACTAGGAAGAATTCAAATAACCTTTTGGCAAAAAGGCCAAATTAAACCCCCTTACCTGCTCAGATGCCAGCTTTTCAGACTGAGTTGCAGCCAATTCTCCAGGAATCCTCTTTCCAGGCCCAACTTTAGTATTTATGCAGTATGCCTCTGACACCATTTCACAGCCTTTTCATCTTGGGAAAGCAGCTGAACAAGATGTCACTGCCAGCATAAGTAAACGAGGCCGGCAAGGTTGCTCAAAGCTTGTTGATCTGAGCCTTTCATATTTAATCTTCACACATTGTTCTATCTGCCTTAATTCATCAATCTTAGCAATTTACTTTGACATTCTTGTTTCACTGTTCTTTAAAAAAGTGTACTCATTGGCAGCATTAATACATCAGTTGGTTTAGCCATGGGTTTAATAAACAAATCACAACAGTTGAGTTTACCCAACAAAGTCATAACCTAACCATTTAGTACATGGTGTAACTCAGTTCGGTGTGTTACTATGTATATGTGTCTGTGGTAAATTCTGAGCTTAGTTACCTCAGTTCTATTGTAATTCTGGGATAGTTCTGTGTGAAAGGAGGCAGGGTCAGAATTCTTAAGATTGAAGATCTTCTCCAGGACTGTTCTTTATTCCAACAATAGGGATGTTTACTCTTTTTTTAACTTTTTACTAAAAAGGCAAAAGTGCAATGAGTGCATGAGCACAAAAGTTAGACTATAGCTTGTCCAGAAGTGATTATGATAGTGTATGTTTTGGTTAGTGGTGAAATAAAATCCACAGGTGAAAGGTTTTGAGCAGGTTGTAGATAACCAAGCACAATTAGCTGTCCTTGTGAAACAGATTTGGGGTTGCAATTTATTGTTTATTAATTCCAGTCCCAGCTGTGGGACTGGGCCATTTTAGCTTTTTAGCTTTTTGATTAAACCAGACTTCCACAAGGAAACACAGGTAATCCTCAAGTTACGACCACAATGGAGCCCAAAATTTCTGTTGCTAAATGAGACATTTGTTAAATGAATTTTGCCCTGTTTTACCACCTTTGTTGCTGCATTTGTTAAGCGAATCATGGTAGTTAAGTTAGGAAACATGACCATTAAGTGAACCGGGCTTCCTCACTGACTTTGCTTGTCAGAAGGTTGCAAAACATGACCTCAGGGACAATGCAACCGTCATAAATATGAAGCAGTTACCAAACATCCAAATTTTGTTCACATGATCATGGGGATTCTGCAGTTGTCTTAAACGTGAAAGTCACTTTTTTTGAGTGCCATTGTAACTCTGAGCAGTCACTACATGAGCTGTTGTAAGTCAAGGACTACCTATATGGATTATAGTTATGTGTGGCCATTTGGTATAGTTGTGTGTGGCCATTTTTCTTGGTGTCTGGTACTCGTTGTTTTCATTTGAAAATATAATGTGTTTGATTGTGCCAAAACAGGATACAAATAAAAGATAGTGCTAATGAATTGTGCAAAAGAAAGGTGAGAGTTAAACAAATGGAATCTATCATTCCCAATTCAAGTCCATATTCTTTGAAGTGCAGACTTGGGGAGGCAGATACACATGTTTAGATCATGGGATGTAATAAGCAGATTTTCTCCTTGAAACAGCATTTTTTTCCACCCACAGAAATAGATTACAAGATGCAGCAACACTTGTTTTCCTTTTCTTGGGAAACAATAAATGGCAGAGCTACATGTTAAACATAATTCATGTTGAGCCAGCCTGTATCCCCCAATGAAGCGTCTTGTCATCTTATTCCTCTCCTGCATATATCCCATGTTTACTTAAAGTTTAGCAATACCATGCAACATCAGAGTGGCTCGAATTTCCAATTATCTGGAACCAGAATGTGAAACCAGAGGTTTCAGGTCTGCAGTCACTTTTTGCCTCATAAACCTTTTGAATTTACTGTATGTATGGGGAAAAATCATACCCAGGGTTTCCTTTAGAAACCTGGTTGTCTGGATTTGCAGACCCATTAGTCCAATTTGTAGGACATGCCTTAACAGTCTGTTGTGCACACCTCATCAAGCCAACTAATTCCAGAAATTAACCCAGAGAGATTAGTTTAGCTGAAATAGCTGAGGCATTTTTGGGCTCAGTTAACTCAATCATGTCATCCAAATATGGATATGAAGATTATCAGAGGCTAACTAACCCTTTCTGCATTTAAAACCCAGATATCCTAGAGCAGCTCCACAAATATGACACCTTCTGGCTCATTATTTTCCTTTTTCCTACAGCAAGAGGGTGATATGACATATGTTTGCTGTTATTTTAAAGGTTCCTCCCAGCCAGGCTTCTTGGGGGGGGCAGAAACCCCCTCAGTGAAAGGCATTTCCTTAGAAGAATAAGTAGGTGTGAAAGAAGTCCTCATTGAGCTCCCATTTTCAAATGAAAATCTCTTCAGTTATCTGATCAAATTTACATTTTGGAACCGATAGATGCTGAGCTTTTTACCTGCTCTTGGATTTTAGCAAGGGCTGTATTTCAGGTTTTTACAAACAGTATCTTTTTGTGCTCCAGATGGACTACAAAGTACATCTGGAAATCTGTCCATAACTTTCCTGTTTTATTTGGAAAGCCAATATCAACATTTTCATTCTTTTAAATTGAGTGCAGCATGTGTTTGGGTATCTTAAATGCAGTAGCAGCCTGGCTATTAAAGCATAACTCGCTTAACTCTAATGCATTTTGAATGAAAGCACACAGACTAACTGGTGTTTTAATATGGTGTTAATATTTCTCCAGGAGATGCAATTGACTATTAAACCAGCCTTAAATGTTGCTGAATGAAGGAAAACTAAATGACAAGGAACTTCTTGGCATCATACTCCACACTGAATAGTAAAGGTAAATGGCTCTCTTCAATATCTGGAAAAAAAATCTTGCAGAGGTTTTCACCAGCTTCAAAATAACTCTAGTTCACATATATCCTGATTCTAAATTGGTGTTGTTAGTGCTTTGTTTTTGTTTTGTTTTTCCTGTAAAAGATCAGGCTTCCATTGTATTGTTTGGGCCTCATTCAATGTTGCCAACTGATCAGAAAAAACCCTGCTGTGACCTATTTTGGAGTGTTTGTGTTTACAGCAGCTTAATTTATAAAGAAGAACAATAAAAACAAGAAAAATGAATCTTCTCTCTGCATGAAGCACATAATTATTATTGACTAATGTCTACAGACTGGTTAAAGGCACAAAAGTAGCAGTCAGGTGAAAAAACTGGGCAGCCTTCAGCCTGGATAAATCCCATGACTTGGATAATTGGATCTAAGAACTGCTTTGCTTTTTGATCCTATCATGAATTATGCACATATTTGTTAGGAAGGACTTGAAGGAACATAATTTCTTTCTCCATCCCCAGGCTGAATAAAAATATAGCATTAATAACATGTGTCTCGGAATGTTCTACCTGATTGTATGTGTCAAACAAAGGAGGTATACTGTCACTGCAGAGAAAGACCCCGTAATAATTGAAATTACATAGCATTTTGCCTCAAAATGAATGAAGGTACTTGTTGTTTTGCTGCTTGTCCCTCTGCTCCATCAGCTGATTTCCTTTGGGGTGAATAAAGAGCTGAGTATTTCACTGAGCAAAGCCAATTATCCCCTCTTCTTCAATTTTGGCTCTCTTGGAAGAGAGCTAATGACAAGGCTGGTGCAGAGTAGCAGAACCTCTTGGAGCAGTCAGGACCCTCAACCCATCCAGGAAAGGACAGTTTACTGCCAGTGTTCAGTACCACAGTCCACATTTCTTGAAAATTCAATCTTTCTTCCCAAAGAATTTCCTGAAGACGGATTTGTTCTTCTGGCCAGGTGAAGCACTTTGGTTTTGCTCACCTACCATTTCTCGGGCTCCACCCGGAGTGGCTATGAAGGAGTGGCAGCGGGGCCGAGGAGGAGTGGTTGGAGCCTGCTCACCAATGTACACAGTAACAGAGTAGTTGTTGGGTTCTTTAGACTTCGATAAAGGTGTGATCCTCTGATACGTAGCTGAAAGAAAGAGAGGGGTGTGTGTCTATTATTTTTATAATATCAATGGAATTGTCTGATAACTCCAATTTTAATACCTGTACTCCAATTTTAATACCTGTATGAATATCTCCAGGCCATGGATTATGAAAATTACATATACTGTACTCACTTCTTTACCAGCAGCTAGAAAGCACAGTACACTTGCATATGGTGCTGTTTCAATGCCCCTTCTAAAGCATTTTGGACATGTGATCCCTCCTGGGCTAACTTTGGTAGATAAAGTAGAAGTTGGATCAATTAGTTCTCCTTCCAAACTGATTGGGAGGAGAGTGAAAAAAAAAATCACCTTTCACTGCTCCACCCAAGCATCTTTTCCAACAGGTTGAGTGCAGGGCTGGTATATGTGTGGGAAGAACATGTAGTGGCTTGCTTGATCAGAGGCAGGTGAAGCAAGGTTTGTGCGTGAACCACTGATATAATCAGAAAATCAAGCTGGGTAGTTTTATTTTCAGAGGTAATGAAAGAAAGATTGGCTTGGTTGATAAGGTTGCCTGTGAAATCTACTATATAAATCTTGTCCAGGTGGCTGGAAGTAAGCCAGCCAAGACTTCATTGAGTGAATGAGAAATGTCCTCAATAGCTTGTCTTCAAACCTTGTGGAGTTCTGTGATGGCAAAATGAAAGTTGTGTAGATTCCAGCTGCTCCGAATCCAAGTTGGAAGAAAATTGTCTTGGCTGCCCCAGTAGGATGACATTGAGGGAGGCGGCAATATAGTAAAATGTTGGCTCAGAGCAAATGCCCAAGGAGCAGAGTGAAGGGAGCCAGCAGCTCTTCCTCTCATTACAGCAAGGATCGGGCTCCATTAAAGGATAGAATGAGGGAGTTTAAAGAGGGAGAAGAAGCTGGATGGGATCATAAGGAGAAAACAAGCAGCCTTTCCTACTAATGACATTACCTAGCTTGGGTAATGAAAGGCTTGCAAGAAAACAACCAAAATCAGAAAAGTTTGTTAGTACAACTGGGGTCTAGCTTATCTCTTTTGTGAACCCCGAACAACCTATCTCCTTTCAATTTATGCCCCTTCAGACCTCATTTTAATAAACATGTACGCTATTATCTTGTCCAATCAACTTTCCTCTTTCAGGTTTCTTTGTTATGTTAACTATAAAAGAGGATGTAAGCTTTAGTTCAGGGTTCCCTCTTTGAATGAGGAATTCCTTTTGTCTGAATATTCTGATAAATTGTAATAAAATGATCTTCCTGTCTCGGTTTGTCTCATTGGGAAATATGCAC
>JANHFJ010001240.1:14539-27776 GCA_032468195.1 Cerberus rynchops | reverse complement strand
CCCCCCCCCCCCCCCCCCCCCCCCCCCGGAGCGGTGCATGCAGTAGGCAGCAGCAGCTGGCATAAGCAGGTGAGCACAAGCTGGGTGGATTCCCCTCCACCCTGTGTTTGCTCAACTGCTGATTGATTTGGAAGAATTGTGCAAGCAATTGCTTGTTGGAAGAGAAAGCAAGTGGTGGGGATGGAGCCAGGCAGCTGAACGTTTAAAGTGCTAAGGGTTCTTTGTGATTGAAGTGCCTGGGGAGCCAGCCAATGTCCAAGAGGAATGTCATGGCAAGGAGACTGTGCTTAGTGGCATTAAGTGGCATGGCTCCAGAATTCTGAAGAATTATTTTTATACATATAGACAAAGGGCCAAATAATAAAGCATGTCTGCATATGTTGTAATTAGACTTCCTTCTCCATTAGTCATATATTTTCCTCTGTTAAATGAATATATACAGTACTGCATATAACACCATTTTGTAGGTGAAACAGGAGTGTATGCTTTTCATTTGGTTGTATTTTTAACTAAAAGGCAGTTTTGAATCCCAGCAGTAATGGTGGGAGCAATTTAAATGTGAGTGCTCCTACTGAATTGCATCATTATTAAGATACTGTATCTCATATGGGATGAATTCATTTTCCTGATTTGGGTTTCTTCAAATGCAGTATTTTTCCACGAAAACAAAGCAGAAGGCCCCATCACCCACCATATGTCTTCAACGACTGAAAGAAGCCAGTTTGTAAGGAGAAGGGATTCACAAGTCAATTCAATTCAGCACAGAAATAAACCCTGATTTATCTTCTGAGGCTTAAAACCTCATTGAATAGACATACCAGTAGGTTTAAAGAATTGCAGGAGGACTTTAGAAGCTTTCATATACTGTCCCGCATTCTACCAAGGCCAAAGTATTTCCATGGCTTGAAGGTCCCTGAGATATTACATGGTGAACCAATGGTGGTAAACTCCAGAGTTCATGTCATGGCAGTCCTACAGGTCAGGCTTACACATTCCACTAAATCAGTGATTGAGAACCTTTTAGGCACTGAGTGCCCAAACTGTGTGTGCACACATGCATACCCAAAATGCAAGGCACATGTATGCATGGAAATGCATGTGTGCACATGCACAGACATGCGTGCACAATTTCTGCATATGCATGTATGTGCAGAAGAGATTCTGGGGCGACGTGCCACCTGTGGCATGCATGCCATAGGTTTGCTATCACGGCATTAAACCATTATGGACTTGACTTTTAATTTGTGTATGATTTTTAGCCTCTGGCTCAGTCTGATGTTTTGTGATCCTAGCCAATTGTGATTTGCTCAACAAGCCAGATAAACCAATCCCTGCTTATATATAGTGCATTGGCCCAGCAACTGCATGGATTCTGTTTAGGATAGTTAGGTCCAACAGAAAGCCCCAAAGGTGTTTTCCAAAAGGCAGATGGATTTTTTCTTTCTGTTTTGTGAAAATGTTTCACTTCACTTTCAGAGAAGCAAACTGAAGCAGCTTCTTGGATTAGAAGCTAAATGTTTTCAAAGGAAAAAAATCCCCCAAGAAACTCCAGTTCCTTTGTGGAAAAGCACCTTTGGGACAACCATGACCTGGATGATTGAGAATCTCCGTAGACCTAAAACAAAAAGGTTTTATGGGAATTGCAATTTCAACAGACTTAATTTGTTGTGTATGGCTATTTTTCAATTTTTAAAAATGTTCTGGAAATCTCTTCATTGTTGTATCAGGTCACCCTAACTAGTTTAATTATTTCAGGCATGCTAGTTTGAATTGTATTATTGCCTATACATTCATCATAAATGTATAACTAGGGATGAAATACCTACAGCATACAGGTATATGACAAAAATGAAATGCTAAGTAAGATATTTCCAGTAGCTTGTTCTTCAGACAATCCCAAGGGGTTGCTTGAAATGCAGCTCTTTTTGTCAAGTTCTTAATAAGAAACCATTTGCCAGAGTGTCACAACTCCTTTCAGCACACCAAGGAAACCTCTTTCTTTGCTGGAATATGCCTAGGATAAGTATTACAAGTAGGGAAAAAAAATCTTGGGAAGCTCTGTCTCCTCAGTATATAAGTCCAGTTTGAGATTCTGGAGCTGTTGATGGCAGCCCGCCAAATCTGGCTAACTGGTGCCACAGTCTCCATATGGCTTTGTTGACACCTCAAAAGCCATGCATTGGGGCTGTTTAGAGACCCATACATGAGAAAAGAGGAATGGAAAAAAGATGTTGCCAAACACTGAATTACATTCGGTGAGCCACAGAAAGCTCCACCTTCTCCATTCATACAAGTTTCCTGGAAGCTTTTCATATCCAGCTGTGAGGTGCTGCTAATCCCAAAACACAGGAAAAGCATGCTGGCCTTCTACAAAGTCTTACCAGGGTAATGCTTTGTGTAATGCTAAATATACTGTCTTTAAAGACTGAATGTCAGGATCCTTTCTTACTCCCAGGGTTTTGGACTGTTGAACCAAAACAGAAGCAATATCCAGGAAGGAAAGAACAAACTGCGCTTGTTGGAAGCTTGGCACATGGTTTTTCAAGTTGTAGCCACCTAGCATGATGAATGCTCATGCCAAACGAGCACAGGAAGTCCATGAAAGCATATTACTATTCCAAGCTGAAGGATATTAAGAGTTAGATTTTTCTCTATTTAAATAAATACTTGGGATAAACATTAAGAGCTGGTTTCCTGCAACAGCTGACTTTTGGATCAAATTTTAATTTCTGGATGACTCAAACTCAGACCGCTCCTTGGGAAATTTTTTTTTTCAGGTCACTTTCAAATTGGGAATAACCTGGATTCCAGTTTAATTGTTTAGAAAAAAAATCATACTCCAAATCGGCAGCTCACTTAAAATTACCAATCAGGAGCAGTGCCATGGCAAAACTAAAGAAGAAAAGTATTTCTAATGTTTTACCGAAATAATCCTTATGTCATTTCCACTTTCCAAAAAAGGATAATTCTAAAAAAAAAAAACCATGACTGGAGTAGAGCTATCCTAAAATAAGGCACAAAAACCAGAAAGCAAAAGGCACATCGATTTTGTATTAAATTCTTTCCATGTGATATGAATCCAACCTTAAAAAAAATAGGGACTACTTGCTTGGAATACTATTTAACATATTCTTTTATACTAGTCCAGCATAAATTTAAGATAGCTATCCGTAAATTCTTTGAAGATCTTTAAATTCTCATTCTGAATTATATATTAAAGCAATGACTGAGCATAATTTCCCTTAAGCCAATCTAACAAACGCTTCCCTATATTCTTAAAGCAAGCCACAGTCATCTTTCAGTCATTTTAGGAACCACAATGTAAGAGACAGGATTTCAATCTGTGTTAAAAGAGCTATTATGCCACCTGCTGGTTTCTGGATAAAATATGGAATTGATTGGCTTTTATATTTTAATCAGCTTTTGTGTTTTGTATAATATTATTTCAGAGAGATTAATTAAGACTACCACATCTTGCTACAATACATTTTGACCGGAGGATCAATATAAATTCTATAGCTTTAATAGCTCTACCTGTCCTATTCTTTCAATTTACTTCAGTGACATTTATGAGCTGGATTTGTCATGTATTGATTAGTTCTGTTACACTTGTTGATAGACTACAATTTTTGGTCTAAAATTAAAAAAATGAAAGCAACCATGCTGATTATGGCAGGTAAAACAATTCATATCTATATTAAGGCAGAAATATTGCAATCAGTCCAATAGAAGCTTATGAAATAATACTCAATCCTTAAGAGTTTCCAAGAATCTTTCATCAGAATCAGGTTTTTCTATCTGCAGACAATTCCTACTATTTTTAAGACTGTAAAAGTAATACAAATATGGCTTGAACAATAGGCTCCATTTACTTCCCCTTTTTCTGAATTTTAACCATCTTACCATATAGTAGCAAATACATGGTAAATTTAACCTTGGAACAGTGCCCTTCCATTATGTTACTTTTTTTCAGTTTAACGAAAACATACATGGTATTTTTATCCTTGGGTGTTTCATAATTAATTATTGGTAGTGTACAGTACATTTCAACATTTTTTTCATGCAACTGATCTGTATATTTTTTTCAACATAGTCTGCAAATTTTTATAGAAATATTTATGAAAACCACTAGTAATAAAACTACACACATGCACACATACAAACATCAAACATGTATGAACAGAATTTGAATAAATTTCTATTATTTTACATACGTTACAATTTGGACTAAGGCAGCAAGAGAGTATACACATCCTTGCAAGAAAGCAGTAAGGTCATTGCCAGCCTCTGGACACAATCAAGGACATGAATGAGTTTGGACCAATATTGCGCAGAAGAATGTTCTATTATTACAAGAGTAATGTGGAGGCTGTGGATGATTACAATGTCAAATGAAACAGATTAACAAAACTATGCCATTTAGTATAATTTGCATTTCTAAAACCCAGATCTGGTAGTCCTAGTTCAGCATATTGGCCCTTCTTCCTCCTGCTGAGACTTGACTACCTAAACCTCATATCCATGTTACAATAATTTTCAACTGTCACTTTTCTCCTGCATTAGTTTTTATAAAAGATTTCTGAAAAACCTAACTCTTGGCAAAAGAATGTGTTATTTACTGTATGCACTTTGCAATTTCTTAGTGTATATGACTTGAATACAGAAAACAAGGTCCCCTACTTTTTCTGAGGAATAGATTACAGAGTGGTGACTTCATCCTTTTAATCAAATGAACAATCTTCCTAGAAAAGTCCAGAAGACATAAATAATTTTCTTATTTCATTAGTAAAGCATAAGACTTTCAATCTTCCTTTAATGCCAATAATGTAGGATTCTCTCTGCAACATTTCTAAATTAAAGCATTAGACTTTAGTAGATATTCTTATAAATAGTTGTTTTACCCTTGTTAATCAAAAATGAGACAATTTTGAGATCATATCTATACAGTACAAACTCCCCCTTTGCACAAGTTACTTAACTATGCAAGTTGGATATTTGGAGAAAGATGAACTTTTAGCCTGACCCTATTCAATCAATGTAGGATGGACAGCATTACCTGAAAGGATATTCTATTCAATATTACTTTAGCAACTTAGTAGTAAGAAGTGATCTACAAGACATGGATTTCCTGTGTACATTTTATTCCACTCTGATACTTCAGAATATTAAAGCTACTAACAAAAAAAAAGGAGAGATATTTTTAGCCAAGAACAAGTCAGAGGCATGACAGGAAACAACACTCAGAAATAACATTTTCCTTCAATTAAGCCACACTGTTGTACATAGATATTGCTCTTAAAGCTTGGAGTAGAAGGCATGTAGTGACCTGATCTATGGTTACAACTTCAACAGTAGCCTAGCCCATTCACCAAGCTCTGTCAAAACAACATCCTTAGTTGCATAGGAACAGAAAATAATTCTGAAATAGAAGGCTATTTTCGCAATATGTTGACGTTCTCATTTCCTACGTATAAAACCTAAAACTAAAGAGACACTTTAGTTTTGCTTTTAAAAAAAAGTATTTTCGTTGTTAAAAATCTCCAAGTCTAGTGGAGATAAATAAAAAAAAATTATAGGAAAGCATACCCTTAAGCACACTTCACTATTTCTATATTAGTTTTTAAAACTTTAAATTAATAAATCTAGAAAGACTGTTCTTACATTGGATGTGGGGAAAGGGGGCCACTCTCTCCAGTGTGGCCATTCGTAAAGACGTTTTCCAACCATTTTCTACCTAGGATTTTGTACAAACCTAGCAGGACAGGCTGCTTGGCTGAGTCTGTTCTGATGACTTGGATGATTAGCTTTGCTAATTTAATAGTGAAAGAACAGAAACCTCAATATGGAGCACTTTTGTTTCTGGTAGAGTTTATGAACTGCAGGGACTCTCAATGCAGCCCCATCCCTTGGAAGAAACAAAGCTTGTAAGCTGAGCATTATGCGTCTGCCTCTGACTTGGTTGAGTTCTTCATGAAGTGAAAGTAGTGGCTCTTCTGTGACAGTGGAGTTTCTTAGTCATCTTGGCAAATCATGATTTCACCAACCTTTGGCACCACTTCAGAGTATCACTGCATTACTTTAGAAAGCATTGCGTTGAAAGTTGAATTAGGGATACAATTCCCTTTGTAAATTTCCCACAGGAAAAAAAAAAAAGCAAAAGTAGTAGATGCAGAACTGCCCAGCAAAGAGAGTGAAGTGAGGCTTTCTGGCAAGGTCAAAATCAGCCATAGCTGGTGAAGAGGGGAAGACTAATTTATCAGGAGAAATAACTGAACTGCAATCCTGCCTCTTGCTAACTCTGAAGGCAGTCCTCTCTTGATAAGCTCAATAAAATCACTAAAATGTGCATGCAATGAATAAACAAACATGCATCTGTGCCCCCTCACTTGCTTTTCCCCAGTTCCTAAAATGCTGCTGTCAAGACCTATGCTAATGGCAAGAAATAGCCTGCTTCTTGAAGAAGCTTTGACACGTAAATCTGAGAGAACATAAATCACAGGATATTGTTGGGTCTGTTGCCAAGAGGAAGAAGAAAGCAGGTTCGGGACTGGATGCGGTGGCAAAGAACGGATAGGGTTGATGAGCCGTCCTATGTCTGTAGATCAGGATAGCCCAGTCCCATCTGGTCGTCTTTATGAAGTTCCATCACTGCATTAGCCGCACATTGTGAATGTCAGCCACTATTGAGAAAAGAAAGGAACAAAGAAACTAAGAATGATATACTAGGCCAGGGTTCTCCAACCTCAGCAACTTTAATATTTGTGGACTTCAACTCCCAGAATTCTGAGAGTTGAAGTCCACAAATATTAAAGTTGCCGAGATTGGAGAACCCTGGCCTAGGCTATAATCTGTTTTTCAGAATTATGTAGAAATTAAGTGTTAAAGCTACTTTAATTGTCATATGTTGTCAGAATGATTTTTTTTCATTTACAGCTGCATCTCCAAATATCTTTCTTTTTTCCTTGGATATTTCATGACTATCTCAAGAATAAAGTACTCAAAGCAAAATTTAGCTTTCTCTCAAGTCTTTCTCTCCTACAATTCAATGATAACACTATTATCTATCAAAACAGAAACAAAAACAAAAGAACAAAATTCTTGTTTTTTACTTCCGTCTCTCCTAATTTGTTCATTTTTCTGCCATATCCAGATGATGTCTAAGAGATTCTAAAAATAAAAAGTTGTAGTTAAAAATAAATAAAAACAATCTTAACTTTCTTACCTCACCAAGGTTCATCACAGCCGTCCCAGAGCCTTCTTGATCCAAGCTACGGAAGAATCCTGAAAAGTTTTTAAAAAATAAAGAGAAATGCCATTTTGGTAAAGAATTTTTATTCCAGCTTTATCATCAACTAGTACCACAAAGGAGCTCATACATCAAACCTTGGACAATCAAAGGAACAGATAACCACTAAAAAAATAACTTGATTTTGGTAATGACCCAATTTACCTCAGTAGCGTGACAGAGCCTCATCTGGGGAGCTAAAATGGCTGTGCTATATCAACACCTATGGAGGCTTAAATGAATTGTATAATCAGCTGATTGAAGAATTCATTTATACCTCAATATGACCTCCCTCCCTCCCTCCCATTTCACAGTTTAAGGACTTGGTGTAGCAGCACTGGATTTTTTTAACAGTCAAATTGTTTTTGCTGCACTGCAAACATAAAACAGAAATTCACACATCATGCTTAGAGATGAACCTACATGAAGGGTTATTAATTGCCTCTGGAGATGGCTGCCTTATCAGCCCCTTCATTGTAAAAACTTACTGAACATAGTTTCCAGCTTGACTAGACAGCAGACAAAGTTATCAAAGTCCACACCCATTGATTCATCAGCATAGCGTGCCACTATCACTTGATTCAACTTGTTGTCCAGTTTAAAACCTGAAGATTTAGAAATGAAACATTAATCTTGACAGAGTGAAAGTCATGAGGCATACTAGAAGAGATTCAGGAAATGATTTAAAAACTCAGGAAAGTTGAAAAACATTAGGTATAAGATTAAATGACATTAGAAGGAGCCCAGAATCACCTAGTTGCTGGAATTATCTACTGTATATTTATAATACAGAAGGAGGTACTGCAAGTGAATTCCTGCTAGAGGCTGGAGGAAAATCCTACCATGTTTGGAAAAAATGCAGTGGAAATATTAACTTATTGATCTGCATGTATTTGAAGTAAGAAATCAGATTAGAGGTGGGTTTTTTTTGTTTTACCACAAAAGCAAATACTCCTTGGAGTGAGTAAAGAGAGATTGCAGGATAGATGTTTTCCCTAAGAATCTTTCTTAGGAAAATCATATCTTAAATGCACAATGGAGGGGAAAGGATGTGTCTATCTTGCTTGTCCGGAGAAAAGCTCTATAATAGTGCACCATGAGTTATATTATTGAGGTTTTTCTTGGAGGAACAAGATTGAGTTGTAGAAAAGAGTCCCTTTCATTTAATTGAACAAACAATCATTAAATTAGCTATAAGAAATTAAGACATGGAGTTGTAGAAAAGAGTCCCTTTCATTTAACTTGGAACTTGAATTCTCAAGGCAATGTCTTCAGAATTAGAGGAGCTAAAATTCTCTTCTGGATCATGTATTGTATAGGTAAAAACAGAATCTGGAGGACCAAGCCTACAACTTTATATTGAATCATAAAGGCAACTAGGTCTGGATTACTGATGATACTTCCTGAAGATAAAAAGAGGAAAGGCAAAGCCACACCCCATAGTTACAGGTATCTGAATGCTCAAAGCTTTTTCATTAAAACGTTGTACAATCAAGGGCAGGAGAAGCTCCACAGGCATAGTACAATGCTTATTTTATTTCTTTTGTTTCCAAACTATGTAAAAGAATTGGGAGATTCTGGCAGAAGCAGAAATGATTGTACTAGCTGGAGCTTTGCACGGTAAGTTCAATAATATGAATAACATATTTTTATTCATCATAGAACTACAATTCCCATTTATGTTCTCAAATTCAAAGATGTCTAAATCAGCATGTGAAAGTAGCATTAGCATCAATGGCCAAGCATTTTCCAAAGTTTTCATAGCCAATCTGGGAGGCTGGAACTCAACTCATATTATTTATTAGTTTTCCATGCCTGGGAAAGGGATTTCACTCTCCTTTCAACCTCCATTGATCGTGGTTTCAGGAAATAACAGAATAATTGAACAAATCCATTATTCAGCATAAAAATTCAAAATATGCAGCATAATTAACATGTCAGTCTCTTTGGCTAATAAGAGATTTCCACACCTACCAACTCAGTATTTTCTAGCCATCCCTTCCAGACTTACCAGTTGATTCCAAGGCCAGACGCATCTCATAAGAGCTCATAGTTCCTGATTTATCCAGGTCATGCTGGCGAAATACATTCTGCCCCACACATAAACAAAACATCAGAAAAAAGTGCTTAAGATTACTTTTCCCATACTCTCTTGTCATCTTTTAAACACCATCCTTCCACCAAAAGCTGTGTTGACATATGCAGCTTATCTCTCTTACCAGCCAGTTCCTGATTTTGTTCCACAAAATCTGAAATTCTACAAGACCCAGACGAGCACTGCCATCTTTCTGAAGAGCAAAGTAGTCAAGGAGAGAACTTCAAAATGAAAAAAAGAACAGCCTATAATCTGAAAGTCTGGGGAAATATTGGCAAATTGATGGGAAAATAGTGCTCTGCCTCTTTATGATACCCAGAACATGCATACAGAATCCATAAATAACATTGGCAGGATTCTGCACTTTCCGTGTTCATCTAATACACAAAAGCCCTGCTCTTTCATACTATTTTTAAAGTTGTTTATTGGTACCTTAGAATGCAACTGACTATATGTCTATGACATATGATCTAGACAACTAAGTTAAAGTCTAGAGTTATTATTTCAATAGGCTCTTCTCAAACCAGGGGGAAAATAAAATAGCAACAAGTAGTTACTAGTAAGAAAAATGTGCTGCTTAGCTAAAGCTTGTTTACAAAGCTATTTGACAATCACTGTTGTCCATGAAGGGTCTTGCGTTAACATAGTGATAAGTAGTTTCATCGCTTAATTCCCTTTATTTGTTCAGAATTTTTTCTCCCCAGTGATCAACTCTAGCTTCCTTGTTCTACATCTGGGCTCTTATAGAAGAAAAAAAAATCTGAACAAGGTAACAGAAGTAAAGATAAGGTTATTTTTTTTCAAATGACATCTGTAATTAATCTCCAACTTGAACCTGCCATCCCATAACATTTGTAAAGCCTTACTACTGGTGCTAGAATGAACATTTTTGTGAGCAGAGTATCAAACAATATACAAAGCATTAAATTCTAGTGTAGTATCATTCACCATCTTAACACATTTCTGGATCACTTATCAGCCTGGACAAACTCTACGCAGGGACAAAATAAGCTATATACTAGCTTTAATGGGTTTGGATAATTTGCATTTCAGAATAATGTAGAAGCCCAGGTATTTCTTAACATGAGATAAGCTATATAGAATATATTTTGCTTGTCTGTTTTATTATGACCAGGAAATCCCTCTCATTTATAGCAGAGAGGATACATCCATCAGATTGATCATGTTGCGACAAGAATCCATGCTGAATCCATCAGTCTTCAGATCTTTGTCTAGACAAAGGGAGAAAAAGAGACACAGTTATAGAAGCAGCCATTTCTAAAGTAACACTTGGAATACATATATGGAAAGGAAGATGTAACAAACTCACTCCCTATAATCCTGAATAAACAGTACTTACGTCTAGCAATGACTCTATTCAAAATAGTTCTGAGTTCAAAAACACTGATTTCCATGTCCTGGAATAATGGAGAGCAGAGAATTAATTGCTTATAATA
Organism: Cerberus rynchops; assembly: GCA_032468195.1. Taxonomy (NCBI): domain Eukaryota; kingdom Metazoa; phylum Chordata; class Lepidosauria; order Squamata; family Homalopsidae; genus Cerberus; species Cerberus rynchops. The sequence goes on along the minus strand of JANHFJ010001240.1, from coordinate 16,939 downwards.
CTTCAAAGGTATTAAAAATCCCGTTTTCTTTTGAAAGTAGATTACTGATAATTTCTCACATTGACACTACCTAGCGCAGTATACAAAAGGGTTGGCTGCAACACCACCAAGGAGGATCATAACATTGGATCCAGTCATGGGAATTCTGACTGTGGAACTCTGCAGCCAATATAGTTTATTCCAATGACAATTGAAAATGAAAATGTTTTATTTCATGAAATATGAATTTTTAATCAAACACTTGTTTTACTTTTCCAAGCTTCTGATATAGATGTGCTTTTAACTCTCACTTTATTCCCACAATTTCCTATGAACCAAATTAAGCTCAGAGAATATTACCTTGAAGATAGTTATATCAAAGAGGTCTTTAATTCAAGTGTATAGATAGTCCTTGACTTATGACCACAATTGATAAAAATTTAGTTGTTAAGTGAGACATATGTTAAGTGAGCATTTTATAACCTTTCTTGCCACAGTTGTTAAGTGAATCATTGCAAATGATAAATTAGTAATCTGGTTGTTAAGTGAATCTGGCTTCCCATTGACTTCACTTGTCAGGAGGTTGCAAAAGCGAATCACATGACCTTGGGACATAGCAACGGTCATAAATATGAACCAGTTGCCAAACATCTGAATTTTGATCACATGATCATGGGGATGCTGCAAAGGCCGTAACTGTGAAAAATGGTCATATGTCACTTTTTTCAGAGCATTTTTCATTGTAACTTTGAATGGTCACTAAACGATTTTGTTGTATGTCAAAAGACTACCTGTATTGCTTCCTCTACTAAATTGGTCTAAATGGCAATGGTCTCAAAGCTGGCTCAGTGTTATGTTACTCACAGCAAGTAGCTGCTATTTACTTTAGTTTTCACTCTATACCAGAGATCCCAACCTTTCCAGGTTGGTGGCCTGGACTGAGGGTGAGGGTGGGAAGAGGGGATGATTTCGTGGGAGGGGCAGGTGCATGCATGTGCGCATGAGCACTCAAGGCATTTGCGGCAATTCTTGTGCCACTGGGGCTGCAACCATCTGCAACAAAGCTTGTGTGAGTTGGGCATGTGACAAACTTGGGCGAGTGGGGCCACGACTTCCCGTGACAAAGCTTGCATGAATGGGGCCACAAGCACAAACAAGACTCATGTGAGTGGGACTGTGACCACCCACGACACTCACACAAGTGGGTGCATCAATGTGCACATATGGGTGCATACCGGCCATTCAGTCATGTGGTCCAGTAGTGATTAGGCCATGTCCCAGTAGTGGGCCACGGTCCACAGATTCGGGACCCCTGCTCTATACGACAACTGAAGAAGAAAGAATTCATAGAAAGTGAAGGCACAATACTTACTTCTCCTGCAAGCTGCTGGAACATATTCCTGAAATTTTCATCGATATCATCCTCAGAGATTTCTTCCTGAGGAAACAATAAATAGGAGGACCTGAATAAGCCACCAACATACTACTTTTGGACAAAGGCACAGTAGATATAATGTAGGAGACACAAAGAATAACCTGCCTGATCTACATGTTCCTTACTTCCCAGATGCTGGCTATGGTCCCGTGATTAATTCAAGTCCCTCAAATGTGAGTTTGGTTAGATGGCCAGTTTGATCTAGTGGTTGAGGCTCCAGGTGCCAGTGAGTTCTAGTCCTGCCTTAGATATGAAAGTTGGCTGGGTGATTTTGGGGCCAGTTCACATATTCAGATGACAAGTCAGTTGCTTAATTCGTATTGCAGTCACTGGAGCAACACTCAGTTGATCTAAGAAAACAGACCCTGATTGAGTAAAAGTGCTAGGAAGGAAAAGTCAGGAAATCCAGACAGCCAAGGGGAGGGAAACTCCGCCGATGACAGAGCTACAGCAATTTTGAATTCCCTTTGATACAAGGGAAATTCTGGGCTTGGATGAAGCAGTGAGACCCAAGCAAGCTCAATCCTTTCTTTGCTTTGCACCTAATGGAGAAAATCTTTCTGAACTAAAGCTATAAATTACTAATTTATAATTCAAGAGATTCTAGGTTACCCCAAACCTCTCCTTCTCCCCCTCCCCCCGCTTTGGGACTGTGCAGTCCCTTAATCCAGGTCTCTCTCTGGGAAAGCTGTGTTACCAAAATGCTCCTGCAGATGTACATTCCATCACAGAAATTGATACTTCTTTCCCCCGCTCAATTAAAAGGAATAAAATTAGGACAAAGGACTTATTTGGTCAAGGTTGGATCTACACGAGTGCTGGGGAATTATATGGTCGCTACAGAGGATTAAGCAATACTTGAATACTTCTACGTTAAACAATACTTGGATAAAACAATGTTTAGACTAAACCAGGGATCTCCAATCTTGTCAACTTTACGACTTGTGGACTTCAACTCCCAGAATTCCTCAGCCAGCGAATGCTGG
>JANHFJ010001239.1:0-11700 GCA_032468195.1 Cerberus rynchops | reverse complement strand
GAGCGATGGAGCTCAAGTGACAAGCAATGACCACCCCATCCTGATCCCCAAGCACAAAGAGTGGAAAGGAGATGGGAACAGTGCAAGTTGACTTCATGATTCGGGAGGACAACATCTTCACCTGGGGATTGAGACTTAAGGAGGCCTATGGGGAGGGGCATTTGTCAGAAACAAGCACTGAATTCATGGAGTTTTGTATACTGTTGCTAACATCTGGAGTTCATTGGACTTCTTGCCTCATTGCTGCCTTCTTCCTTTGCTTCGTTGGCCTCATTGCCTTGTTCCTTTGCTTCGTGGACTCATTGCTTTATTCCTTGCTTTGTGGATTCATTTCCCTTTGCCTCGCTGGACATCTTGCTTGAAGCTGGTGTGCTAACAGCGTTTTGCTGGACTACTCCCAGCCAAAGGCTGCTGGAGGTGTGTATGAACGTTTTGGTCTGGAACTTGCCATAAATGTGGGAGCATTTGAGCGAAAGCTGGAGCAATAAAGGGGAGTTTGAACTATCAGCTGGCTGCGTTGCCTCTGTGCCTTTCCCCAGGTCATAACAAGCAAATGAGTTGCAATCTAAATAGACATTAGGAAGGAATTAATATTCTGACTTTTGTTTTGACCCAATCATTGGATTCTGATAAAATTACAGATTGTAGCCGCCCTGCTAGATGAGATCATAAATCATTCCTACATGAGGTTAGATATAACGATTTCCATGCCTCCTGATTACAGATATGTAACACAGCAAGGCATATTTTTGCAGATATCCAGGACTGATGATTTGATCCCTGCATAAATATACTCTTTAAATTGATTAAATCAGTTTTTCCCTACTTCTTACCCATTTTCCTGCATATTTTAGCTGCATCTTGTGCATTATTTTTTTACCTATGATATCACAGCTGCTTCTATTACTTGGCTATCCAGATACACATTGGATGCATAATGTGTACATTTTTAGCTGTTATGAATTCAGTGGGAAAGATTTGATAACTCTAGAAGATTTTTCAGTGATGAAAAAATATATCCCTGAAATTACAGCAGAATAAACTGTAGCAATATTAAGAATTGTAATCAGATCTTAGACAGGATTCATTTCTTCTGATTTAGAAAACTGGCCTGATGAGATAATTTGTTTTCTTTGTTTAATGTTTGTGTTCAGAGACTTTGTTTGTTATTGAGGAATATTAGTTTAGTTTTAAGTAAAATAAAAGAACACATAATATTTTTTTCTAAAATCAGTCTTACTGTTACAACAGTTGAGTTGGGAGTGCCAAAGCACTTCTGGGTTGAAAGGCTGGAATGATGACATCACCATTGCCCAGAGAACCCCTAGTTGTGGGCTCCTTTCATGACCCCATTAAATTGCCCACTAAAAGTGGTACCTATCTATATACTTGCAGTTTCCCACTTTCAAACTGCTAAGTCAGCAGGAGCTGGGGCATGTGATGGAAGTTCAGATCTCAAACACAAGCCTGCCAATTGTCAGCCCAGTATTCTAACCTTGTGAGCCACCATGCTCCTGTATCAGTCTTACTAAAAGTGATCTATCTATGATTGTGTACATGACTCCTTAAAGCCAACAAATGTACATAGTATGTACGTAGGTGTCCTGAGACAGCCATCACTGCAAACCATAATAGTAGATCCGTAGCTTTGGAAAAAGATGAACTTGGAATGTTATAATAATAAACGAAAGCTGGAACATACTTATCTAGTTTCCACAACCTAACTGCTTTTTTTTCTGGCATTAAGCTTCATTAATGAGCCTGTGAACCCAACTTCCTTGGTGTGCTATGATTAGGGGTTTGACAGTAATCTTGGAAAGTGGATAAGTATAATCTAGCCCTCATTTATTAGTGAGTACATTACTGAAGGCTCTCTGAGAGCTGCTTGATCCTTTTCCTCACAATTGCCAGTAGGGTATAGAGTGGCTTATAAAAACATCCTATGTTAGATAAAAGCATACTAACAGGGAAGCTAGGTTTTGAATTAATGTTTCACTAAAATAGCTGTCTAATTCAGAACTGCATGCTATCATTATACTCAACAGAATCTTTATGCATGGAAACAGCATTCATGCAATAATATACCATTCTTTATACAGAAAACTTGTGAACCTCACTAGTATATAATATAGCTGCTGTCAAAGTTCCAAGTAATACATCCCCAGAAAAAAAGAACTCCAAGGCAGACATATTCCTGAAAGAACATTTTATAGGGACATATTATATATGCACAGTTTTAGTGGAAAACCAGCTCTACTTTCCCACCAGTTTTATAGCCAATTAAAAGTAAATATTTGCAACTTCTCCCAGAGTCACCAGTCACATGATCCAATCAGCACAGTCTAGTTGTTGGGTGACTTCAGGCTCCACCTTCCGAACACCTGCAGCAATGTTCTTGATTCCCTGGGGAAAGAATTTTATTTTGGCTACAGCACTCCATTTATCTCAACACCCCACTCCCTGCCCCTCAGCTCCAAGCTGTGTCAAGCCTGAAGCCATGTATAGAAAAAACCCTATAGAAAAGGATACAGAAAAGAAAATGGCCACAGCCAGGTCAGCTTCAGGATTGACAGCTGTCTCTATAAAATCTCAGCCCACATCCCATGTGCTAATCAATATACTGTCCCCAGAATATAACACTTTCTTATATAAGCTCACTTACAACTCTCAGAATCACCACAATGACCCCAGAAATTATTCCTCTCTTATCGTGAGTGGATTTGATACAATTTTATAGCTAACTTTCATTCTGCAGTCTCCTGACAGGTATGACAAGGAGTGCAGTATAACTTGATTGCTGCATATACTACGGGCCATTAAATGATCTGAAATAGCCTTTTCTTGGTCCAGCAAGTATCTACTTAAGCAAATATAATGGGTAGTATGCTGCATGTGGATTCCTGGTTTTTAGATCGTTTTAATTTCTGGTAGAAGAGATGCTATAAATAGTTTTCTCACTTCTATTCAGTTTTCTGTTGTCTTTCTTTAATTGCCTTCTATCCTTCAGGTCTAAATTATAAGACAAATTCAGAGACTGCAAAAAGAAAGCCAGAATAAATTTAATATAAGTTCCATATTTCAGAAGGTTTTTTAAAACTTATGACACTACTAAAATTTGGCCTATTTATTATAAGATTATGTATTAACTTGTCACTGATGGAATTAGATCACTCATTCAATTAATTTTTCAAGTAATCTCTATGCTAGTAAAACATTTCATGTAATATAATACCCATGTGTTATGTATTTCTTTTTTTTAAGATTTAGTTCAAACATAACCCTTATTTAACCTGCATTATAAGCCTAAGAAACATTCTGATGCTCAACAAGTAAACTGTGCTATGTCAGGAGTTTTCTTTAAAAACTGAATTGGCTAGTGAAAAAAATGCTTTTTGAATTTTATGTAACCTGATTCTCAAACTATTTCAGAAAAATCAGGTTTTTTTATGACTAGCACTTTGTCAGCCACTACCAATAACTTGATATCATGTGCATTGAAGACATTTTATGACATACATTCAGGATGTAATCTGAACTAAGACTCCATCAGCAATGTATTAGGAAGTATAGAAGAAGCATAAGTCTTTAAAAGTTTGTTTTGAAAATACAGTTCAAAAATATTTTCCTGTTTTTGTATGTGAACTCAATAATACCCTTAAAATGTTAAGCTTGTTGCCCTGTTTTGCTTAGGTAAAAGCCATTGCACACATATCAATATTTTCTTGTGGGGAAGAAGATGTTTGTCTATTCTTAAATTTTTATCTTGAAGGATCTTCTAAAAACAGACACATTTTCTCTTTCATTGTATCCAATATATTTATTAGATTTCTATCTGTCCCTTTCATTCAAGAGCTTAAGACAGTGTAAATAATGCTTTCACCTCCTATTTTTCTCTCTACAACTATCACCATTGTACTGAGAAAGGGAATGACTTGAAGTTATTAAGTAAAGTTACATGTCTAATGAGGGAATAGAATGTGGACTTCCCAGCTCTTACTTCAAAACCCTCATTATCACACACTTGCTTATGTTGCAGCAAATACAAAAAGCTGTACAGGTAATCCTCACTTACCAGCTGTTGATTCAGCAACTGTTTAAAGTTGCAACAGAACTGAAAAAAGAGATTTACGGACAGTCCTTGAAGTTACAGCCATTGCAGCATCCCCACAGTCACATGGCCAAGATTCAAGTGCTTTGCAACTGGTATGCATTGATGACAGCTGCAACCTCCTAGAGTTGTGTGATTGCCATTTGCAACCTTCACAGCTGTCTTCCAACAAGTAAAGTCAGTGGGGAAGCCAACAGGAAACTGCAAGTCACAAACACATAATGCTGTGCTTAACGAATCAAGCAAACAGAGTACCATCAAAATGCTTAAGCTGCCTAAGCAGCTATTCAATCACCCTATAGAAAGTTTTGTGTTATGACAGAATGAAAACAAAATCAGGAAGCTTATAGTCTAGCAAAATATTCTGAAGCCAAAGGTCAGACTGTAGAATATTTTTTCTCATTATCATACTTTTATATAGTAGATTTATTTACTTACTTAAATGTTGACGTTACTTCACTCCCTGATAACTCTGGATAGTTTATATATGAAATAAGAGATAATTGATATAAAAAGGAATGTGGCTGACCACAAGAATAAACATCTAATCTTTGGTTAAATTAAACTAACTAAAAGGGGATAAACAACCATCTTCATCCAAGGCTTGAGAGATCCAGCCAGAGATAAACTATACAAAGATCTGTAATGAAAGTTTAAGACATAAACATCATTGCCCACCCTCCGTCAAATTATTTTAATTTCTACATACTGCTAATCTTTGGCTGATATGGCATTGTGATTTCTAGGTTGTTAAATATAGTTGTACCTCATAACTAATTTTGGTTGCCATTTATAACTCTGTATTAATGTATAAGTTATTGGGGAGCTTTGTAAGTTCCTGCTAAGATAATCAAGGTTCAATGTGGATTAGATCTGCAGTTAAGAGGAAGCTGACAACTTCACCAGATCAGGTGGCATGATATTTTTTTTCCTTTAATAATTGGCACAGGCTTAAAAAGCAGTTGGAGAATTATAAAGAAGATGAAACGGAAAATGCCTGTGAGGCTCTTCAAATGGAAATTGAATTTCTGCAGATGGTACACTCTTTTAACTTAACATGTATCATTATGGCGTGAGGTGGGGAAATAGATTCTATTATCTTGCACATAAAATACTTCTTTATAAATAGTGTACTATCAGGCAGGTAGATCTCCTGGCTCTGCAGACAGTTATCTGTATTTCCCATTATACACATGTCACTCCTTTTACTAGAAGCAGTATGTTGCTCAAAAGTACTTGCTGGAAAGATAGAAAGCCCAATTTTCTTGCTTGTGGGTGATTCTTAGATATTAGATTAGCCTTTGTTTTCCATCTCAAGTGATTCTCCCTATATACTTTCAGTGGTCTCATGCAATTCATTGTTCAGGATAGACATTCAACTTAGCCTGGAATACTGTATCTGGGCCCTTTAGTCCTTGTTAATGTAACAACTTCAAAATGCACATTTGTAAAGTTTGTGAAAGAGCAATCTAAACAATGAGCAGACCACCACAATAAAAGTGGGAACATGAGGCAATTATATTCATAGCAATGCAATTAGATGTCATGATTAAGAGGCCACAGAAGCTTAAATAATTGAAAACTCAGTTGCAAAATAGCATAGAATTTAGCGTTTAAAGCAATGGTTGCCAAATTACATGGAGAAGTTGATTGTACAGTAACTTAGGCAGTTCATTGTTCTTCCACTTTTACTATGCCTTTCCCTTTCCTATCTTAATCAATCAAGTCTTTCAACACTATTTTCATTCAACCTACGTATCTAGCCCATAGCAGCTTTATTCTCTTTCCCACAGGCTTCTAGACACATAAGTAGTCATTGACTCATGATTGGCTTCTTAGAGACCATTCGAAGTTAAGATGGAACCCCCACAAAAATACTTAGGACCCAGTTTTAAAGTTCTAATGGCCAGCCCTCCCCCCATGGTTACATGAGTGCATTTTGGGCACTTGACTACCAACCTGGCTTTACAGCTGTTTGCGGCAGCATCTATGGTGACATGACCATGATTTACAACACTTGTCAAAAAATGTTTGGTTTTAGTTTTCAATAAAAACGTTCCATAGGAAATAATGGGTTTGCTGAATAACCATGCTTAACAAATGTCACAAACAAGGTTGTAATGCCAGGTGAGTTGTGTGGGTGACTTGCTTTATGGCCATCACAACTAATGGCCATAATGGGCAGGCTCTGTTATGATTGTAAGTTGAGGACCTAGTGTTATATACTAGTGCTATAGAGAGCTGCAGCCTAATCTCTTGTATACATTTCAGTTGCAACAGGAACACTGGCTATAAGCAAAAGGAGAAACCCTTTATATACTGGCTGAGACAAATGGATGATACAGAATGTTTTAAGTAACTAGATAAAACTATTGGAATGCATTGCTTATTATATATGCTTGTTATATAAAAGCTATTTATTTCATCACTAGAACATCTAGGGTGATAATTGTTAGAAATTCCTTTCTTCCAAAACAAAATAATAGAAAGAACTCTCAAACTCCCTCTTCCCCTGCAAGCTGAAAACAGTTCCAGCTACTGGTTATTCATACATACTTCTTTCACCTGCAGAATAAAAGAGATACCTGCAATCTACCTGATAGCTGTTCCAAATAATAGAGAGAACAAACTCCTCCATCATATTCAAACTGACAGAAGAAAACTTCCCTTCCTTTAATGCGCTGCTCATGAAATCAAAACCTTCCATCAAATGCTCGATGCAAGAAAGCAGTTATAAAAAGATGATTTGCAGATCCCAGACTATTTCCTTTGTCTCTTTCATAAATAATCCAACAGTAGCAATGGGGAGAAGGGCAAAGTCCTCCACCCCTTTCTGCCTGCAATTCAACCTGTCAGCACTCTGCAGAATTTATTAGGGATCCAGGTTTATGTTAGTAAATGTCAAGTGAAATTAGTTTGTTGTTTAATTTAAAGTAAGGAGCAAGGAACTTTAGACAACTAGTGAGTCCCACTCTGCTTTCTTTCTTTTTTCCCTTGCAGGAATTGTTACAAAAGAAGTCTTCAGCCAAATAAATAACATATTGTGGACTGATTCAAATATCAGAGGAACAGAATATTGTAGCATTTGGAAAAGTGCTACTTTTATCATCCTTATTGGTTAAATTTATCATCTTCTGTTTTTCCTGCTAGCAGAGCAAGGAGTCTGTTTTTTTCACAATACATGTTGTATCTTTGCTTCTGGATATTTATTACCATGAATGTCTAACAACTGTAAACAAATCATTTTCCTTTCACACAGTGGGATTTTTCCTTGGCAATGTTCCCATTCCCATATTCAACAGTAAAAATCTGTCTTCATTCTGTTTTTATCAGCTGTGGCAGAAGCACTAACAGTTTCACACACAATATAGACTTTATCCTTATATATGCAGTACATATATTTTTTTAAAAAATGGAAACAATAAATGAAGCTCATGCTTCTGGGATAGCATAACCTATTATTTTTAATAAGTATCTGCTGACATTTACAAATTTTCTTTCTTTAGGGTTAAATAACTTGTTTACATAAAACTCTGAATTTTACAACATCTCCAATGGTCATTTTATTCCAGTTTTTATTATATCAGTATTTATGTTACCATGTTTTTTTTATCATTTTTATTATGAAATCAATTGTAACATAAATTGATATTTATACTAATATGTATTTCATGGGAGACTGTTAACAAATGCTCATAACTGGTGCTTCATTTCACATGCTTGACATTTCCATCTTCTATAAACAAGTGTTGAAGTTCTTAAATGTTAATTATATATTTTTAGTGTAATGTAGAATTAATCAATTTGGCAACATACAAATAATTGTAATAATTAATAAACATATAAATACAGCCAAATTGTGTTATATTGTGTACAGATGCACTGCTATGAGCAATGACTACTAATGGTTATGCGTGTTTTACTATGGTAACCTTTTTCGTTTGGTCTATAACCCTTACCTAGCTGATGAACAGTTATAATTTTTAACATATTCCTGAAGACAATTTGTTTTGATAATTAAATATCATATGATATAAATTATACAAAAGTTGAAAGTTGGCCTCTAACAGTTTAGATTACAGTTTGTATTGAATCAATTTAATTTTATTCAGTGACTCTGTTTAATATTAGGTTAAATTTATAGTCTGAAAGATAAAAGATTCATTAATCATGCAAGGTTCATAAAACCAACCCTGATAATTCTAGGGAAGTTTACATCTGTTCCCTATAGTCTAGTAACTGTTTCCAACAAAGGCTGGATACCTAGGAAGACCACAACTGTTCACAAAAGAAATACTCCCTCCCAAAAATATTTGGTCTTCCAAAACATCTTAAGAGTCTTTGTAAATACCGGTACATGTTTTAAATAATACTTCTGCAGCTTGTTTTCAATCCAGAAGATAGTTATCTCATCATACATTAGTTGTCTGTCAAAGAGCAGCAAACTTTGGTATACAGATGAAATTCTGAAGGCATGTTAGGACCATTCTCATAATGTGCATAAAATGGGCAGTAAAGCTTATCTCTTCACAAAATGGTAGGCAGCATCAAATAGGAAATATTAATATGTCAGGAAAAAAAAGTTTCTTATTATTTCCTCACCAGAATTCTCTAATTTAATCTCTTTCCTTTTTTTTTCTTCTGGGTTTGTGAGCATACTTTATTTTATATAGTACTTAAGTGGTCTATTTTATCACCAGGAAACTCACTCCAGACCATGATGTCTTGTTTTAGAGCATGCTGATTTCTCATCTTTTGTTTTTTTTTAAAGGTCTGATGAAACATAAAGCATGTTAGATACCAAATGATATGTTTTCAGGCACCATTTTGCCTCCATCTGCTTTATGGCTTTGAAGATCATAACTATGTAAAGAGGTAAAGAATGAAATCCCAATGTTATAAGTTTTGAAGTTGTACGTATACTCCACCATCCATATTTCATATTGCAACTTTAGTCTGAAGAATATCGGAACCCGAAGACTAGAGTGGGTATTAAAAGAATACCTGGCAAAAATCCACTCATCCTCTGAGCAATGTATTTATAGAAATAAAATAGCAGTCATCCTGTCTATTTTCATAATCTCAATATCCTGATTTTTTTTATTTTTCATATAATACAATGTTCAAGCAAAATTCAACAGACTTTCAAAATTAGTATGTCTGTGTTTCTCAAACAAACAAAATTATGGTTCATATCAATCATAGTGAACTGAAGAAATAAAACATCAGTGAAGAAGAATAGAATTATGGCCCCCAAAACATTTATGAGGAAAGCTTAATTGATGCAAGTGTGTTGTAGATGCAGATGCTGAAATTAGCACCATTATCTTACTCATACAGAAATCTCAGCTCATTTAATCTATTTGTGCACAAAGCGTGGGTATGTCTGCATGTACAATTTTTAAATCAAAGATGAGTAATTCTTGAAATAACAAGAAGAGAAAGATGAATCTTATGTCATTTTAATTAGACTGCTACAGTACATTTACAAATTTGTTGAATACATGGGATTATTAGCAATATACCAGATATCCTGAAAAAAGTTAAATGTTTATAAATGAAACACAATATATTTAATCTTTTTTTAAAAAAGGTTAAGAACATCAATCATCTAAACAGATCTTTTGACATGAAGAAAATATTGAAAATGTTTATTCTGGCAAGCAAAACTGGTTAAGGACAGATACTGTTTCTATTGTTTGTCAAATGAACAGTGAATGAAAATGGTCTCATTGGTCTCGTCACCACTATTTACTTTTTGGAATGGTATAATTGATTCCAGTAGACACTAATAAGTGGCTAGCTGTTGGGATGTGGAAGACGCTATAGATTAAACCAGATAACCTTCTAATACTTTCAGATGTAAAACTGCACTAATCTATTTCAAGTCAGTCTCTAGATATCATCTGACTTCGGATGATTTAACATATTTCATGGCTTGATTACATCAGGAGAGAGAGCTTTTTTAGCAGTATTTTAGAAAATTTGCTCACCAGACTTCAGTTCCACTTATAATTGTCTTGTATTTATTAATGATATGAATATAGTTTTTACTGTTCTGAAGACATTATCAATTCTGCTTATAATCTTTTACTGATAAAAAAGTGTATCTTTGCTTTTTGTTCAATGTTATTAAAGATGACGAAAGAAGTCTTACTTATCACTAATATATAGTAGGCCTAGGAAAGTAATTTGACAAGGTGTTTACATTACATTACATTACAAAGTAAAACAACCCCTCTAAATTTTCTCCTCGGAGCTATAAAGCAGCCATTTGGAAGCCTAGCAAAGCATGTGGGTGTGGGTGTGGGTGTATGTATGTGTGTGTGTGATAGAAAGATAGACAGGTAACAGATAGACAACAGATAAGTTACTAGTATGTAGTAGACTAGAGAAAGCATTTGAAAATATTTTTCTAAAAATTTCTGGTTCTTTTTTAATCATGTCTATGCACAAAGCTTTCTTTTTCTTACATTAGTAACAGCATAACTTTTATGTCTCTTCTGGGCTCACAGATTAACCACATTTCTGACTCTGACAAATGCCCGTCAGTTCACACCATGGTTTTGAAATACTTTGTTTTGTGTATTGAATGTCAATTTTTTTATAATTTCATCCCAGTTCAAATGATGTTCCTATGCTGTTCAGTATTATCAGTGACTTGTGTTCGGAAGATGGGAGCATACTTATAAAGTATGCATGTGATACAAAAGCTGGTAGAGGTGGCTAATATTCTAAATGAAGAAAAAAATGTCTGGACAGACTTGAGCAGTGGGATGAAATGAGTAGGAGACAATCTATCAGGGACAAATGTAAAATTTTGCATGTAAGAAAAGTGGTACAGCATAAATGCAGGATGTCAGAGACCTGGCTTGGCCATATTACATGTGAGAGGAAATATAGGTGTCTTTGACTATAAGTTAGACATGAATCAAAAGGAGTCATAACTGTCAAAAAGACATATACTGTATTTTTGTGTTGCATTAATAAGAACATTGTGTCCCGATCACCACTCTGCTATCCAAGTAGAGCATTGAGGAAGGGATCCAAGGGACCAAACCGGTATCATACTATCTTGATCAAGTTCTGCCCCCACTTTCAAGGCAATCCTGACAAGAACCACAGCAATGAACACTATGTCTATCCTTATTGTAAGGTTATATACTGTATTAGAAGACTCTTGTAAGAGTTTTACTTTCTGAAAAACTAGGGAGCTTCCCTTCTGAAATGTCCCATGCTTCCTCTCCTGTGGACTGAGGTATCTTTTAAATACCAGTTGTTGAGTCTACAGCTGTTCCTCCTGTCTCCAAAGGCCATTCTCACACACCGTTATATCCCTTTTCTATTGCACACATATACCAAAGGAGCAGAGGTTACATTGCATTCTTTTTATCATTTCGATGTATTGTATTCTGAGGATGTCTTTTGTGTCTACCTCTAGGCAACATAATTCAAAATCATGCCGCAGTCCATCCCTCTCTGGGTTCCCCAGGCCCGCTGGCAGAACCAGATCTTCAGCGCCTTCCAGACGAGTATTAGAGTAGAGGCTGTTGTAAATCTCTGGGGGAATGATGTTCCAAAGAGAGGGAGCC
>JANHFJ010001237.1:151236-167869 GCA_032468195.1 Cerberus rynchops | reverse complement strand
CAGAGTATTAAAGCATCTAAACAGCATTAAAGGCACACACTGAAAAAAATCATTATTAAATGCTTACCAGGACTAAAGAGGACTATAGCTTTAAGATAAGCATATTCATATCCATCAATATCAAGTTTAGCCATACTGTTACAAAACTCCTGTAGTTTCCAAATGTGTTCCATCACTTGTTTTATTCGATCTCCAGAAAGCTTATCTAGAAGTAAACATTATATGTTCTCTTAAAAGAAATCAACCAAAAATAAACCCTTCTTCAGGACATAATCATTTAGATAGCAGTGTCACATATTACATTTCCTCCATGGAATTTGAGAAAAAACTTGCTGTTTCAAATGGAATGAGCGGATTAACAACCCCTTTTCTGCTAGTTTGAATTACATACTTATGATTCTCAATTGCAGTGAACAAAGCAGAAGCAGAGACTTACCCGTTTGTTAAGAACACAGACAATGAAGAAAAATCAAATAAAAGAAAAGAGTTGGTATAGAAACAAAACTGAAAGTAAACCAAAGGCTATAGAGAAAGATGCCTAATAATGATCAAATAGGAGATCTTGGAATTATCATCTTTTAATCAAAGAACAATTGTGCAGGCAAGAAAGAATTAACCCCTTTCCTGGAAAGCAAAGTGCTGCTGAAATAATTTCATTACCCTTAGAGACAGAAGGCTTGTACTACACTTTCAAACATCTGGATTTGACTGATTAAGATAGGCACAGCTGATCCTATATATTCTTTATGGTTGAAACCAGTTTTTCAACTTCAATGAACAAGGAACTGGAAAAGGCAAGAAATTGATGTCTAAAAACAACATTCAATAAATCTGTTATATTAATTCAAACTGGGCCTTGAAGGGCAAGCTCATCAATAGTTTAAGCAATAAAGTTGGAGCACTTGCCAAAATGCCCTTCTCTAAATGTTCTCTAAAAAGACATTAGTAAAAGCGTTTTAGTCCAAATTAGCAAAGATTGTACAAGGAATTTGGAACATTTTCTATGATCTTATATTTTGAGTGTGTGCGCGCGCGTGTATGTGTAAATGTAATGTAACAGGCACTAACTTTCTTTCTGAAGCACTGCAGATTGGCAGTGTGTGCTTGTGCAGAAAAGATGTGCAGGATGGTACTGAAATCATCGAGAAAACTCAGAGGAAAGTTAGGTTTCTATAAAGCAAGAGACAATGACTCAAAAAAAGGGAGATCTGCAATAACAATGACAATAAACTATCTGTCTTCTTGAACTTGCATGGGAAGTATATTCAGCAAACATTCACAGCACGGGAAAAGTGAACGAGAATTACTCAGGAAGGCTTTAATTCTTCTAACTTTGATCTTTCCATCCATAAAACAAACTTATTCTTTTTTGTGTGTGTGCTTCACTCCACTGCTGAGAATCACCCATTTAATTCTTTTTAAAAATGATTTGAGAAGTAAAACTTAACTTCTCTAAATTTAAGAGCTTTGATATTTCTCTATTATAAGACAGATTAATACCGAAATCCTATAGATTTATAAAAAGAAAGGTCTCACTATGAAATGTTTTTCTCTTGTTTTTCTTTCTGTGATATTTGTACTTCCATATGTCCTATGTGGCCAATCCAGTCTTCAAATGTATTTTAACATTTTCATAGAACCTCTGAAAACCCTATCTATTTCTTCCCCAAACTGGCTTGATAGTAAAGTGGAGAATAATCAATAGTTCTATACTGCAAAGCAAAATTGAAGCAGACACCTCTAAGAATATTGCTGGGAGGAAAGATGAAGATAAAGTCTTTCCCTGTCTTGATTCTCTGATTCTGTGGTACATGATGGTGCACATCAATAAGGGAGAAAAAAGACAGAACATTTATGGCAGTGGGCCTATCTGGCATGCGTGTAGCTTCTGGGACTGAAAACTTATGTTTAAAATATGTTACAAACTCTGCCTTATTATTCTGCATGTCTTTTCAGCCACTGTATTTTAGAAACCGCTATTGTTTACAAATTAAGTATTCTGCAAACAGCAGGATGTAAAACATTCATTTCTCTTAATTAGGAAGGAGTAATAATAACACTACTTATTTTATCAGACTTTAACTTCTATTAAAGGCACGATAACTACTATTTTACTTATTATATCCTACTCCTGCTGATAAAAAGCTATCGTTAAAATAAAACTAACTATACCACAATTAGATCAAACAGCTTCTATTTATTTTCAATAAGGATAATAGTTCTATTATTTTTTGTTCCCATACACAAATCTGTCTTGAATACCCTTCAGCTTTGGATGATGGAAAATCTTAAGAGCCCTACATTTAATCAAACGTAGGGCACCTACCTCTCCATGGCATCTGAATATCCTGCCTCTTTCCTTGACCAGAGGGACTACATCAGTAGTGTTGTTTTTGAGGGCCTGGCTGAGGGGGCGGAACCTGTCTATTATAATTAAGTTTGAAATGATTTAACAAATTAAATCAAATTAACTGGTATTTTTATTGTTCTAAACCTAAAACAACAAAGTACATCAGCCAGAAATAGAGGCCACCATATTTTTTATAAAAGAAAAAAAAAAGATACATTACAATTAAATAATAATATAGCATTACAGTTTTAGCATGCAGGATTTTTATTAGTCATGAAAAATATGTAATATCCTAATCCCAGACATGAGATGAGAATAAATAGGGAATATCGGGCAAATTCTTATTTCGATTGCTCTACAACTATTGTACCCCAATCCTCTATTTCCAGTGAATAAATTCTGAGGAAAGAGGAATCTCCCAAGAGCCAGATGGTCGCTCTGTTCTTGTTGAGAAGATGGGTGAAAACCTGGTTCTTCATCCAGGTCTTTGGTGTGTGTGTGTGTGTGTGTGTGTGTGTGAGAGAGAGAGAGAGAGAGAGAGAGAGAGAGATTTGCTTTATGCCATGCTTTATTCATTTTATTTATTGTTTATTGTGAGCTGCCCAGAATCACTAAGAGGCATACAGTTTAGTAAAGTATTCTTTTATTATATTCTAATGGAATATGATTCCCCATCCCTCTGCCAAGAATGGAACCAGTCCTTTGAAGACAAGTGCTCTCAATATATGCATACTCAAAGGAGCAACTGCAACATAAGGTATGGAATTAAAAGTGGACATTATTGCCCCATTATCCCAGAAAAATTTTATGTACGAGTGATTGTTATAAGTCCTTGAATTTATAACAATTAGAGCCTTTAAAAATAATACATACCTTCCTGAATGCTATTCTGCAAATGGTTGATAATTGCTGCTAAGATAGTTGACAAGCTCATCACCTGTGCACACTGGGCTAGGCCTAGAGTAAAGAGCTCATTCCAACAGGCACGCACAAGGCTTGTATTACAGTCTTGCCTATGAGTTATAAAAACAAATGGTAAGGATCAGGAAAAATTTTTTGCATATAAAGATCTCAGGGATAAGACTGCAAAAATCTAATACATTTGGAGTGTTGTGATAATTGGGACATATGTTTTCTGATGTTTGGCACTGAAAAGATTACTGTGTGAAACAGTTGCCAATTGGCAGAGGTCCAAATCAGATCCAAATATTATTTACAACAATGGACTTTTTTTATAGTCCATTTTTTTAATTACAAGAACATTACAAAAAAAGCAAAGTATCAAAATGCAAAAGATAATTAAGGGCTAAGGACTATACAATATTGAAAACAATTAATAAATAACAAACTAAACCAAGTCCCCCAACTTTTAAAAGACTCAATACATTGTAATACTAAACATCTGGAATATTTGTTAAACATATGTTATTGGTTTACAAAATATACCTCATAAAACTATATTATCAAATGAAGAAGGATATTATTAAAATACTACTACTGCATTACTCTAAAACAATAGAATATTCAATATTCAGCTTTAAATGGCAGCAAAATGTCCCCATAGATACAAACGGACAAAGAGAAAGACCCTAACCCTGCTTGCTCAATACAGCTAACTTAGTTTAATTCTTTTTTCCTATTCCCTAGACTGTTTTCAATCTGAATGCATTGTAGGCCCCAATTGCTAAACCAATCATGTGATGATTCTCATCAGCTGAGAATAACCCAACCCATTTAGTTGGGTTATTCCATAATATTTGCCAGGGATAGACAATATCATTTCTTCCTGTTAAGAGTTGCAATTCTTAAGGGCAATCTATTGGGGGCTGCATGATGGGCAGGAACGAAACAAATAGATGAGGCTAAAGCCAAAATGGAGCAAAAATACATAGTTTTATTATTTTATTTCTGGCCTATTTTTGATATTTTTTCAATAAATGAGATAACATAGTAGGGGAAAATAAAAAAGAAATCCATGGATATGAACCAAGGGTTCAAGGGTTGTCTCAAATGAGATCCTAGTCTGTGGAGTAGTTTCTGCTGTCTGACCTTGGTTGCTTGGTTGCAGATGTAACATCTTTACTGCTAGAAGGGAGTGGGGTTTGCTTTCAGCTTATATACTGTGGCTTGCCCTGTCAGTGTAGGTGGGGGTGCTGTTTTCTTCTTGGTTGTTGTTTACTGCTTGGTTGTTTGTCTGAGTTGGAAGTTCCTACAGTCTCTTTTGAATGATGTGCAAATGTTGTTTATCTCTATGGGCCTGTTGATAGAAGACTTGTATGAATACCAAGCTTCCTAGGAAACAATAAAAAAAGCTAAAAAGGAAATAAAAAACCTAGAACACTTCCTCTCTCTAGCAATCAAGATTCAGATAAGGAATTAACATTATAGTTAATACCAGACAATCAAGCAGTACACAATAGTCTAATCAAGGAATTACCAAGAAGAAAACAATACCTACTAACATTGACAATGGCATATATAAACTGAGTGCGAATGCCATACCCTTTTAGCACTGAAGATATTACTTAGTCAGGTAGCAAGCTCAGAGAGTATAAAAGATTCAACAGTTTACCTCTGAGTTATATATATTCTCTTCTATTAGATCATGGATTGCCTTCCTTTGATCTATTCAAAATACAATGCACAGTACCAAAACTATTGTGTATCTTTTTAATAGATAGATTTAATTACAACTGTGGACCAAGCAAGAAACAAGAAAAAAAGAAAGAAAATTGTAAGACATTGCCTAAGTCATAGCAATTACATGAGATTCTTAATGTACAACCATTGATGTAATGGTGATTTGAAGTTATGACGGTACTGAAAAAAAAAGTGATGTATAACTTCTCCTCAAAAGTTAAAACCGTTGCACCATCCCCAGGGTCAGGTGATTGCAATTTGCAATCTTTCCAGGTTTGGAGAGCCAGTTTCCAACAAGCCAAGTCAACAAAGAAAGCTGGATTGGTTTAACAATCTGCATGTTCACTTAATGACACAAAATTCATGTATTGCTTAACAGCAAAAATGATAAAAAAAATCTGGGCATATGATGATTTGCTTAACAACCTTATCAGTTACCAAAATCCAAATCCCAAAATCCAAATCCACAAGTCAAGGACTACCTGTACAGTTAGCATCCACAGCTTACTCCCCATTCTGAACAAAATTTGTTATTTTTTCAGATTAAGAAAGCTTTAAGCAAAACATGTCAAATTTCAAAATGCAAAACATGTAGTTTGCCTGCTGGTTACTTAGAATAAAGTTTGGTATTTTGTTCCGACTAAGCAATCAGCAGATAAACCTTATTTTCTGCATTTCAACATAGGTACCTGCTATATGGACTACCATTATGAATTATCACAAAATGTTGGACGTATAAATCTTATGAATTACTTGAAATGTGCAATGTTCAGCTTCCCTATCTAATCACCTTGGGGCATCAACTCTATAGCTGAAATCTGTCCTGGAAATTCCCCCTTCCTATTAAAATATTTTTATGATACGTAACAATGTGAGCATTTATGAGTATGTGAAGCAATAGCCACGTTATTATGATTAACCTCAGCAAATATTAGACTAATAACTTCTGATTTGGATTAACTGCAAATCAAACTGCAAGGTACAGTATTCTCTTTATAAACTGGTCCTAATTTGTATATAGTAACCAATATGTCACTATATTGCTACATATAAATCATTCTTATACATAAAAACATTCAAGTACACAAATAGATAATTATACCTTTCCTTCCAGAAGAAATAGAAAAAAACAACATACTGCCTGTATATAAAAACACACTTTATCGTACCCTTTTGTCTGAAATAATAAATACAGAACAATCTTTCTCACATTCACACATTCCTGAATGAAAAGTTGAAGAGCAAATGTTTGTCTATGTACTGTTCACCTAGCTGCACTTCTTAAATTTTCCTGACTGTCACCTCTCATATTTTTTAATCAGAATTCTGCCAAGCATCTTTCTAAGAAAGACACTAATGACACTAATCCTTCCTATTGTTTTTGTTTTCCCTCTTGCTAGCTTTCTCTTTGCATAGGGAATAATAGCATATTTCCAATATCAGGTATAGATGTATTTTTCACAAACACATTATATTTTGCTGAATTTTATAATGTAATCTTTGACTAAAGTCTTGACAACAATCTTTTCCTCTTTATACACATTGTACAATATACTTTCGGTATCCCATTTTCTTCTCTTTTTTACAACTATCATTCTCTTACAGCATGTTCTAGCTACCCACCGCCTCTCTTACTTTATCATATCAAGCATCCTTTTCTATACTTTCTGTTAGCATAACTTTACTCACTTCTATGGAACTCAGTAATGCAATTCTTTTCAATATCTTACACACATATTCCATTATTTCTATTGGGAGATTAAACTATTATTAATACTTTTTCTTTCATACAAGCACATTTTCCTACAGTTGTCCTACAGTCATTAATGCATTTCACTTCTTTCTTTTCTTCTATGTCTATTTTTCCAAGCTCCACTTTTGACAAAACTGTTCTGTGTCACATCAGAGCCTCTCATTACCCATGGGTCTTTCAATCATTCATCATAAATAATTCAATAAATCATCATTTAATAGACATAAACCTGTGTTCAAAACAAACATTTTTGTTTCTAAATGATCTAGTCACTTTTTCTATACTCTTACTGTCTGAATTCCATCCACCCATTCATATCACTTAACAGAATAATTTTCCCCCTGTTCATATTAGTTTACATTATAAATTATTTTCCCCAAACTTATCCCTAGTTCTTCCATTATCACCATTCAATGAAGTCTAACAGGCCATTAACACCAAAATACAAATTCTTACCTTTCATATATATCTTTACAACATTCCCTGATCACAAACAAAATATTTTTGGCAGAGTTTGGCCAGTACCAGAAGCATCATCAAAACCTAGTTTTAGTCCTAACATGCTCAAAATATGCTATACAATTTGGGTTCACTATCTACAAGCCAAAATACATTCATAGTACTTCTCAGCAACTATGCAGTTATGAGCACAGTCATGGTGTTTATTAATAATTTAAAATTGGAATGTAGTCAAATATATATATTTCTTAGGTAGGGTAAACATGTTATTTCTTCTGAAAGGTTTAAGAAAAGAAATATTATCAGACAAGATCTCTAAAGGGAATGTTATGAATGAAGCTAAAAGATTTTCAGACTAAATTACTTTTTATAGTTTTTATATCATCAAAAGATACAGTTTGACAATTTTGCACCCTGCACTTTGTTTTTGGATCTAGTTTCTGCAATTATCCTTAATTATTCAATTTGCATATCTAGATTTATGTAATATTTTATAATGTTTATTGACTTGCATATAATTTCTGCTTTGAAATACTATTTAATGAGTAATTTATATTTAATTTTTGTATATTGTTCTTTTTTGACTCGAGCTTAATATTTTTCCTTTGCGTTTTATTGAAAGCCAAATGAAAATTTGCAAAAAATATATCTAGTCTGACTCATATTTATCAAAGCATGTTTTCCCTAAATTATCAATACAGGACTTTAGTTGTTTAGTCCAATACAAATCATTCTACCAGCTAGCTTTTCATATGTTGTACAACTAAAAATGTGAAGCTTGACAATGCAGCTTCAACACAGGTAGTCCTCAATTTACAGCCATTTGTTTAGTGAGTGAGTGTTCGAAGTTACAATGGCACTGAAAAAAGTGATTATGACCGGTACTCACACTTATGATGCTTGTAGCATCTCCGCGGATATTCAGAAATTCAGGTGTTTAGCAACCGGCATGTATTTACCAAGGTTGCAGCATCCCGGGGTACTGGGATTATCACTTGCAACCTTCCTAGGAAGCTTCTGACAAGCAAAGTCAATGGAGGAAGCCAGATTCACCTATCGACCACATGATTTGCTCAACTCTGGCAAAAGAGTTTATAAAATGGGCACAACTCACTTAGCATCTGCTTTGCTTAGCAGTGGGAATTTTGGGGTCAGTTGTGGTCATAAATCGAGGACCACCTGTACAACATTTGCTTTAGTGCAGGCAAATGAAATGATTTTATTTTTGAGAATCATTATACATTGTGGATTCCATTCAATGCATATTTATCAACGGAAAAAGAAAGCACATTCTTACCCTAGTGCTTGAAAAGCAGGAATGGACCTGGCCCAATGCATGGACAGAAAAAGTAATCGTGATGCAGACTCACAAATGTAATGCACATTCAGGTACTCTGGCATTGGGCTAGGCATGGTTAACTGCAAGAGAACAACATGAAGTTTATTACAAATAAAAATTTTAAAAATCATTGCTATATTAATCAATATAATGTAGAACCAGGAAAAAAACACATAAAACCCTTACCTGTTCCGTCCTAGGCTTCTCAAGACAAGAAAGCAGACTTGGCTGTCTGGTAAAAATTATTTATTTTATAAACAAAACCAGGCTGATAGCCCAGACTCCTATCAGGCTTGGCACAAGGCCAGAGAATGTCTCACAATTTCTCTTGTAGTCACAAATGCAGAAACAGAGCTTTCCAAGCAATATGAACTAATTGTTCTCTGCAAAACTCCTCTCTCTTTCATTTCTCTTTTTAATCTCTCTGGAAGGGGCCAATCACCACCACCTGTGCTATGCCTTCCAAAATAGCCCTGATTCCTGAGCTGCTCCCTTCTCCTAGCAGCTCTGTGCATGCACACATCAGGGACAGTTTCCACATGTTCTGCTTCACTGCTCTCCGACGGCAGTAGATGACTGACAGGCATCCCTGGCCCCAGCTCTGTCTCTGAGCGCAGCCTTCCCCAGACTCCAGGACAGGCTCATGTTGTTCCTCACTCATGGAGTCTGCCAACAGCTCTGCTGGCCGCTGGCGGGCCACATTACCATGTATTATTGGAAAAGAATTATTTGCATTTTAAATAACAACTGCAGTGCTTCTATGTAGTTAGGGATCACAATTTACAACAATAACGTGGAATACAGGTATCCTTCACTTACAACAGTTCATTTAGTAACCATTTGAAGTTACAATAGCACTGAAAAATGTCAGTTATCACCATTTTTCACACTTACAACCATTGCAGCAACCCCATGGTCACGTGATCAAAATTCAGACACTTGGCAACTGACTTATATTTATGACGGTTGCAATGTCCCAGGTCAGATGAGCACCTTTTTCGACCTTCTGGCATGCAAAGTCAACGGGGAAGCCAGATTCATTTAACAACTGTGATACTAACTTAATAACTGCAGGGATTCACTTAACAATTGCAGCAAGAAAAGTTGTAAAATGAAGCAAAAATCAATTAACAAATGTCTCACTTAGCAACAGAACTTTTGGGCTCAATTGTGGTTTTAAGTCAAAGACTACCTGCAATTAAATATAATGGTTTAACATGAGAAAAGTTTAAAATGCAATACTATAGAGAGAACTTTTTTTTAAATTACAGAATGGTAGCATTTGGTAGTGATAGTAATTTATTTTTTTAATAAGCAAACATTGATCTGTTTCAAACAGCACGTTGAGATGTAATGTGATTTGATTTGATATATTATGAGAACTCATTTTTACAAGGAAGTAGTTAATGATAAGCTCTGCCAAAATAAATCAAGGCAAGACAGACCTTAAATGTCACATGAGTATCTGTAAGGAGAGGTCCTTCAACTTCAATAATTGGAGTGGACTGATCCCTACTGATGACATGAATATTTCCACCACCTGTAGGATCCATCCCATCGGCTAGATTCTGTGCTGTGGCACCATCTGTAGTATTAAGTGCTTTAGCCAAAGTATCAAATGCCCTGCAAATAAGAGTAATATATCATATATACATCATATATGCTCTTATGTTACATTTATCAGTGAGAAATAAAATAAAACCACTGAAACTTTGTCCATCGATCAACATCACAAACCCCCAAACAGAAAGTTATTTGCAGCTCTAGGAAAATTGCCAGGGTTTCTAGACATATAAAAATACATTACTGATTATTTGATGGGAATAAATGAAATGGGAGTGTAAAATAATGAAATGGAATGGATTCAAATGTGAACAGGATTATTTGACACTGCAATACTACAAGTACATTTGTGTGTATCATAAATTCAGGAACATTTTGCACAAGGATATCAAAATCAGCTGCCTATAATCTAAAAAGAAGTGAAATTGTAACTCCAAATGGCAAATTATTTTTTTACACAGCATACCATCACCACTCTGATTTTGTGCTGTTCTTCTTAACTACTTTTCAATATTCAATTGTGTTAAGAAATATCAGTTAACTTGATTCTTAAGTCTAACATGAGAAGAATTTCAAAAACAGGGCAATATCTATTATCAATAGTATTTTAGTTTCATCAATCAAAAATTTATTTTTATAGTCAGAGACAGCAATTAGAATTGCTAATATGAAGCACACACCTAGTAATCTCACTTGCAGATTGGTCTTCTTGTGGAATTTCTGAAGTATTTCCATTATTAAGAGATTCATTAAGGCTAGCAAGTGATGTTACAACATTTGCTAGTGTTCCCAAAGCACCTTGGCTTGTCTCAGCCTACAAAAGAAAATTAAAAAATAAAAATAACGTTCTGCATTAAATGGCTGAGTTTCTTTAAGTATAATCTGTGCCTGTTTCCTAATACAGATACAAAAGTAATTAAAATGAAGACAATAAAATTATAATGAAAGGTTTAGGAAATGTAAATATCAACCAAATAATGTAATACACATTGGGGGATTGATAAAGCCAAGCCTATTTTTCATTACTATAGTCTATTTCTATAGTCCAGCAAGAAGTGCTCAACTTATGACCATTTATTCAGCAACTATTCAAACTCATGATTGTGGGGAACAAATGATGGTTATGACTAGTCCTCAGAGTTCTGACTGCCCCAGCACCCGTGTACCCATATGACTGCAATCTTGGCAAACAGGTCATGCTAATGACCAATTGCAGCACTCCATGATCATGTGATAATTGTTGGCAACTTTCTCTGTCAACATACCCAGAAATTCAGTGGGGAAGCCGATAGGAAAGGTTGCAATTCTTTCGTGTAAATCTTCCAGTCCCTCTGCACTTGTGTTACTTACATATCCGTGTACACCCTCCCAGGCCTGCTTTGCACCTGTGTGCAATCTTGCCTTGTAGCCTTGCACACCTCTATGTACTCTTCCCAAGTCTTGCCATACCTCCCTCATCCCCTCATAAACTCTCCAAGCCTCGCTATGCTCCTTGCTGCCTGCCGCTGGGCTGCTAAATAGCTACCTGGGACTTGAAACTTCCTGCTGGCTTCTCCACTGAGTTGGAAGCCAGCAGGAAATTGCCTCTCTAAATGGCCATGAGATTTGGTTAATAACAGCCAGGATAGCAGAGATTGCCATTGCTAGGCAATGTGGTCAAGCTTTATGACCACACTGCTTAGCTATGGAAACTGTGGTCCCCAATGACATGAGTCAAGGATCTGAATATCAAATATATTTCTCAGCAGAAATTATCTAATAATATATAAATTCTTCATATAAAATTAGACAGCATTTAGGAAAATCAGGAAAACATGAATTGTGCAATTAAATCTAAGGAAGGCTACCTTGGGATCTGTAGCAAGTAGCACTGTACCATCATCCCGTATTAAAGGCTGCTGAATATTTACAAGCATCCCTGAATCAAGAAGACTGGCTGATCTGTTCAGGATGATAAAAATGAGGAAAACAACGTTACGTTAATAAGACTGCAATATTCCTTTGTTACATCATTAACAGTAACATTGCAATCCACATTTTTGTGATTTCTGAAATTGTTGATCAAAATACTCTCTGGTTTTGCTTTTGCAGAAATTATATTGAACTGGCAGAAGGATGAACATGTTATCCCAGTGCCTGAGAATGTCAAGATGGGGATGGGGAACAACAGGCTTCAGTTCAATCCTGGCAAGACTTGAGTGGCACTGGGGTTTGGGGCCTAACAGTTCTAGGAATATTCCATCTTGGTGGTGGATGGGATTGCATTGCCCCAGACATATCTGATGTGTGATGTGGGGATCCTCCTAGACTCATGATGCCTGGGTAAAGTACATACATTTGTGGCTAGGAGGACCTTTCAGAGTTTTGTACTGTGTATTAGTTGCACCTGATCCTAGATCAAGGGCCTCTGCTCAACCTCACTCATGCCCTAGTCATCTCCTGACTGGACTAGTTGCAGTACGTTCTACAGAGGGCTGCCTTGAAGGGTATTTGAAAAGTTCAGCTGGTACAGAAATTGAATGGCCCCAATCTTCTTGTCTTTTTGTGAGATGCTAAAGATCCAGTTGTTTTCTCATATATTTGGATTGGAATGTTAGATGAGCTCAGCTGATTGGTCTATATGTTACTTATTTATTCTATATGTTACTTATTTATTCACTATCAAATGCAATATTAAATAATTTCTTTGGATCTCTGGCACATGGTATAAAATTGTTGCTATTATTTTTCCTCATTATTTTGGACAGTTCTGCTGGTTTTGGTTTTAATTCACTGTCAAAGTTGTATCAATGAAATGTGCAGATATATAAATTGTTTAAATACATAAATGTATTTTATAAATACTAAATAACTTTTGTCTCCATCCCTGACTCATAATGTCAACGATATGATTTGTTTTAAATGAGAGGGAATTTTTTTTATATCACTTCTCTTTAAACACATACAAATCCTTAATGGAAAGATTCATACAATCCCATTTCATTATTATTTAAACGTTTTGGAGGCTAAACTGCCTTTACTTAAGGTATATATATTCCAGGATCAACTCTTAACACGGTTCTCTGTAAAAAAAACAACGCACTACTCTCTCTCTCTCTCTCGTGATTTATACTTTAGATATTGCATTGTATATACTTGCAGGTAAGTCCAGAATGTTGGGTGCCAAAATACATCCAAAATAATGGATTTGGATGGGCTTATCTATGAGTATACATACACGGTAGGTTTTTTTTTCTTGAAGCATACATATAACTCATATACCATCATGTATAAATCCATTTAACACTAAGATAAGAAACTTTGAGTCTACATACTGTGGATGGTCTTATTTTCAAGGATATACTACACCTATACACACAAGAAAATAGTTCTAAAATGAATTAAGACTGTATGAAAATGAAATCTTTCTCATACTATTTTGTTTTTTATTCACTTATTAGTATTTGTTATTCTATGTTTTAATGTTGGACAAAATTAATAAGTAAAATAAAAATAGGGTTTCAATTCATAAAGAAATAAAACTAGTTTCTGTCTAATTTAGTGACTTTCTGAATAATATTGAAATGTTTTCACAACTTAAATATTTAACTTTAAAATGATTTTAAAGACACATTCATTACTTACCTAGACCCATCTTTATCTGCAACAAATGTTGGGGTTGCTATCAGAGGACTTCTTAAGTCCTTTCTAATATATATTTTTTCTGTTGAAGCAGCACAGTTGGTTGGTTTCTCACGCTGTACATCAAAAGGCTTCCTTTCGCTCTGTACAGCTACATCACATCACAACACAATACAACAAACACACATTTAAAACTCTATACAACACAGATTTTTTAAAAGCATTAACTCATGTATCATGTTCTGATACATAGGATAAAGTTGTCTGAGGATGTTTTATAATATACTAATGGCACTAAGCTTTTTAGAACTTTTTTTTTATTTTAATAGATATTTAAAAACACAACCAAGAAAAGAAGGACAAAGAAATAAACAATAACAACAAATTAAGCAGCAATTTTCAATATGCAATACACTACATAGAAAAATAATTGTATATCTTTTTCCATGTTACTTGTGGTCTCAGAAAAACAAAGCACAAATACAACATTTTAAATGCAGGGGAAAAGCTCTGAAACAATTAGTAATGATATTAATTGTAATCTTGTTTCAATTTTAATATCAATATCAGTTAATTAGTGAACCATTGTAAACCAACTTGAACAGTGTATCATGCTAAACAGGCATTTATAAAATATAGTTAAATTCAAAGGAGATAGAGAAACAGCCGAAGTATTGGTAACTCTTAGCATTTTTCCAAAGAATCCTAATTTGTAGTAAAGTAAGTTGAAATTGACACAAGTAGTCCCAGTTGTAATTTGTGATGGTCGAAAAATGGCCAGTTACATTACCAGCCCAGTTTTATGATGTTTTTTGCGGCAGTTGTAAAATGAATCAGTGGTTATGAAATGAATCTGCAGTTGTTAAACAAATCAATGGTTTGCTATAGGCAGTTTTGCCAAAAAAAACAGTACGTAAATGCTAGTTTTCAGCAAAACTGTTGTAAAACACAGTCACATGATCACTGGACACTGCAGACAACTGTAAATGTGGCCAGTTACCAAATGCCTGAAGTGTAGTTACATCACCACATGATAGAAGGAACTCCTGAAACTTCAAATTTGGGTTCATGCCTATGGAGATTATCAATCATCCAGACCATGATGGTCTCAGAGATGCTTTTTCCAAAACCAACTGGACTTTCTTAGTACCAGTCAGACATTGCACATCCTGTCTTTGCTCTTGGTCTGAACAACCAAGTTATTAGTGATTTATTTAATACTACAGACTCTATTTTACCCTGTACTGCAGATACATTCACCAGTTCTGCTTCCAGAATTTATCCCTTCAGCTTGTCCATTAGTTTTTTTAATACACTACCATATTCAAGATATAAATTCTTCCAAAATTAGAATAATCATTTTGGTTTTGAATATCATCACATTTCCATCATCCAACATACCAATTGAAACATTTTACTGTTTCATTTACAGCACAAATCTCTGAACATTTGAAGATTTATATCTAAAGCTCAGCCAAAGATTAGTGTCAAACAGTTTGACTGGGACTATGCAAACAGTGTACCAAATAAAGGAAACAATTTTTAATCATAGAAATGACCAAACTCCTATTCTTTATTTTTTGTTAGAACAGAAACATGTTATGGACTGTAGACTCACATTCCATTTTCATTCCCATCTCAAGGCATTTTTTGAGCCGACAAAACTGGCAACGATTCCTGTGGTGTTTATTGATGATACAATCCTGGTTGCTACGGCAACTATATGTCAGATTTTTCCTCACACTTCTTTTAAAAAAGCCTTTGCATCCTTCACAACTGACTGCACCATAATGACGACCTTAAAAAAGAGGGGGGAAATCTAAGAAATTATGATAATTACAATAAAAAAGTACATTTTAAAACAATTTTTATTTATGCAATATTCACTGTTCAATGGTTCTGTCAGTTTGCTTTAATTTTACAGATTTTTATAAAATTGAACTTTTATAACTCAAAGGGCTTTCCTGGATTTTTTTGAGGTTCTTCTATACTTAGAATCCTTCCATACTTAGTATAACAGAGTTGGAAGGGACCTTGGAGGTCTTCTAGTCCAACCCTCAAACCACAAATGGTTATCCAATCTCTTCTTAAAAACTTCTAGTGTTGGAGTATTTACAAATTCTGGAGGCAAGTTGTTCCAATGATTAATTGTTCTAACTGTCAGGAAATTTCTGCTTAGTTCTAAGTTGCTTCTCTCCTTGATTAGTTTCCACCCGTTGCTTCTTGTCCTGCCCTCAAGTGCTTTGGAGAACTCCCTCTTCTTTGGGGCAGCCCCTGAGATACTGGAATACTACTATCATGTAATCCCTAGTCCTTCTTTTCATCAAAAGTACAGTACTACATGTTCTACATCACAGTAGTACTGTTTTATATTATTGCAGTAATTAAATTAAGATTTATTTGGTGTGTAAGCCAGTTAAGAGGCCACATATAGTCAGTCCTTCAGTTACGATGGCAATTGGGGCTAGGATTAGTCACTAAATGATACAGTTGTAAAGAATGACATGATGACACCCTATCACTTAGCAACAATTATTCAGGTAGTCCCAGATGTTATCATAATTCTAACAGAACATAATTCCACCCCACCCCCTTTAATAAACAGGAAACAGAAGGAGGCGGAGCTGAGCATAGGCTGCACATGATTGGGGATGTGCTATAATTCACATAAATAAGCGCAGGGAGGCCAGGAAAGAAAGGTGATGGTATGTCTATGTGTGATCTCAGGGAGGCCAGGGTGCTAGTGGGGGTGAGAAAGTGAGGGAGAACATGGTGTGTGTTAGTCAAGAAAAGCTGGGGATGGAAGATTCTTACTCAAAAAACTTGTGACTTTCCCCACCGACTTCCCCTTTGACTTCATTTGTGGGAAGCAAGCAGAAAAGATTGGCAATGATGTTCATGTGAGGGG
>JANHFJ010001232.1:130307-142043 GCA_032468195.1 Cerberus rynchops | reverse complement strand
TCCTTTTCTGTGATCACCAGAGGTTGTGAGCCCAATGGGATGGGGTCAGTTGAAGGAGGCTTGACTGTTGATGGTGTATCTGAGATGGGGGTTGTGAAGATAGGTGGCTGTGGTTTCCCCTCAAACCTGCAGCAAAACACATTCAGATCATCTGCTAGTTGTTAATTTCCTTCAGCCTGGGAAGGAGGTTTGCCATAGCCGGTAATATTTTAATTGGAGGTATAATCCCAGGATTGATTAAATTTGGTTAATGATTGGTTATATGGATGCCTTTTAATAATTGGGAAGTTGGACGATTGGTGGCATATTCAATCATTTTTAAAGATTAAAACACTAATGAGTAAACAAGGGATAATAAATATTAAGGCCCATCTTTTCAACATGACTAACCATTAACAGAATCACAGCATTGGAAAGATCATCCAATCCAGCCCTCTCCCAAACAAAAGAAAATCCAGTCCATTTTTGATGATATAGAAAGAAAATTATTTGAAATATTCTATTGAGTCAATTATTCTATTTAAATACATCAGCTATGCCTCCTTTTGAAAAACCTTTATTTTGAAGTGAATATAATCGAAGGCAGGCACAGTAGTGATATATGTCTTTAACCAGTTGCCTCAATTTCCCAGGATGAATCCTCAAATTCTAAAGCCTATAAAATTAAGATTTAACCAAAGTTGTACCAAACTGGCAGCAATTTACATGACCTGGAATATAATATTTTCAAACCAATTAGCAGATGGAATAATGCCCCCTACTTAGAGTCTCACTTATGAGATATTAAATTAATCTTGTCTGGAAGTGACAAAAGCAAACAGCGATAGAACAACATTCATAACAAGCCAAATGAAGACAAGGTAATTAATCTGAAAGCCAGCAACCCAGAAATATCCTGAAGTTGTGAGCGCATTCATATATCATAAATAGTCTGAATCCAAGAGTACTGTAGTTATGCTTCCTGCTAATTCCACATTTCCTGCATTTTGCTAGCAAAAACATTGGCTTGGATCCAGAGTTCCCGCAATCAGCATCCGTCGGACATAGTACTGTTATTGTAAGAAGTGGGAAAGTGATTTGATTCCTGACCCGTTTCAGCACTTTGAAACATTACTTCATTGAGTTGTGAGCTTCTAAACTAGGTTGGAAGGTATCACAGGGGGTATGCTGCCAATCAGTGAAAATCAGACAGCATGCTTTTATTCTGTTTTCACTTTGGATTGGGAGCTGCCCAGAATTGGTTGCAAGATGGGTAACTATATGTTTTAAGAAAGTAAATAAACAAATATTGCCTAGAAGAAATAACCTCTGAATTGCACTTTTTTTTCATGAAACTAGTAACATATCCAGTACGATATCCAGTACTACATCTGCATCTGTTATTCATACAATTTGGAATTAATTGATAATTTTTAAAAGGAGCAAGGCATTAAGGTCACTTGAATTTCATGAAGGATCTGAAGTACCTGGAAGAAGATTGATTTTTGAATCCCTCCTCCAATATCTGTTCTTTATTATTACTTTGAAATATAGTAAAAAAAAGTTGAAAAGTTTCCTTTCCCAAAGTAGGTGAATCTACCCCAATCAGTTGAAAAGAACCATGGTGTTTAACCTGTAAGAGCTCAAATGATGGCTAGATTTCCATGAAGATATTGTGAGGATAAAGCCAAACTCAATTGGGAGCATGATGACATATTTCATTCCATATACAGAAGCTGATCCTTAATGTTTTTAAGATATATTTTCATAAAGATTGAAGATTACCAAGTTTTCATTTTGTGGGCAGGAGTTTTGATATAGTACTTGAAATATTGTGATACAAAAGTGTATCAAGAAAGCACATGGAAGGGAAATCTTGAACAATAACTAAAAATATTAGCTGTATTCAGCAGAAAATCTTATTTCTGTTTATTGAACTCCCCAAAGAATATTTAAAAAAACAATTTGGTTTTAACTTATATGTTTATACAACTTTGGGGGAAACATTGTTAAAGATGTAATTTCGAAGTGGAATCATATTTTTATGCCAAAGAGGATTTAATAGATGTGTTGTCAGTTATTAAAATGTCCCTGTGTTGCAGAAATGAGATTATGGTATGTTTCCACGTAAATTTAATTTAAAGATATGTTCAGGGAATTGAGCTAGCTGTATATTAATACTACTCTGATTTTTTAAAGTGTTATCACTATTGTACTGACTATCATCACTTCTGTAGTTAGAACTGGAGCAGTCAAAATGGGAAAGAAGTTATTAAATTGGTGAGTTTTAGAGATGATAAGAGTTTCATTTTCTACAACACGTTTGAAAATGTAGCAGACATTTATTAGCGCTTAATGAAAACCATAAAGTTAGGAGATGAACTCATACATAATTTTAATCAGTAGCAAAATAATTTCTTTTCCTTTTAATTAAAATTTACAGTAAATTTACAAACATTACCACTCATTTAAAATTGAGGTATTTCCATTCTTAAAAAAATACAATACATTTTACAGTAAAGTGCATATGTAAAATAATTTTTTGCCCTAAATGTAAACTAGGTAACAAGCAGTCAATACTTGTGTTACATCTTTATTTTGAAGAATTTTTTTTAAAAAATAGCATTTAAGGCACGTTGCAAATAATTATAAGTTACAAATATAGCAACTGAGAATATATTATATAAATCTCAGTTCAGCAAACTTTATTAGGGCCAAGTCAGTATCTTCTTTGCTTTAGGCTATGGGTGGCATCCAATATGCTCCTATACCTTTGCATGTGAGGCATTATATCCATGTATGAGGGAGATGTGACCTGTAAGAATAAAAAGCAAACATAAAAAAATATACATTAAAACACCCACAGAATTGTAATGGTAAGAATAGGTTACTATTGTATAAGTGATTTGCAAATATGAATTTATATCTAAATTAATACGGGTAACATATTTGCTAGTATGGTAGTAGAAAAAATAAAATACACCAAAGCCTGAAATGGAGACTCCTAGGAAAAATAATGATGAACAGAAATTGCAAAGTGATGCATCGTATAATTTTATACATGTTTAACTTGAGTCAAATTGAATTTATTCCAAGTAAATAAACATAGATTAGAACCCAAATTAATAACACTAACTAACCCAAATTAATAAAGCTAACTAACTAATATCTGAATGGAAATAAAAGAAGTATAGGAAGTCTGCACTCCAGCTGAAAATTCAATATAAATTTATTTCAAATGTTGAATATCTACTTGAAATATAAAGAGTGAAATTTGTCTTATAATAATATCAATATAGTTTTATTCTTCTCTATTCCCAGTTGGTAATTTTACTTGGAACTTAGTTCATTTTAATTATGCCATTGGTAGCATGGGTAGAATTTTTTCTAGATAAGATACAATATGAGCCAAGCTTTCTAATTTTTAAGGCTATTTCTGTTCTTTAATTTAAAGGAAATGATGTTTAAAGGGAATTCTAAAATAGAGGTCTGATTCAGTTTTTGTTCAACTCCCCTCCCCCCCAATACATCTTTTCCTTAGCTGTCAATCACATCTTAACTATTTACTACAGTATTTAGTTAGGGCTCCAACAATATAGTTTGGCAAAGTATTTATGCTGAAATGCTGATATTGCACAAATAAACCTCCAAGGCTCAAGTGCTCTCTCTTTCATTGCAAATAACTCAAGAGGGATCCAGACTGCCTGCTCCCAAATTTGATCTTTGATTTGATCTTTTATTTCCAAGCAGAAAATTGACTGAAAATCTACCGGCATCCATATTGGAGCAGGCAATATTTGTGATTTGCTCTTCTGATTTTCTCATTCTTGTTTTTCCCTTCCGTCATATAATGGAAGTTAAAATATAGGTTTTTTTTTTTAAATTAGGAAACAATTTCATTCTCCCCCACTTCCTTCCTTCCATGCAGACCTTACTTCAATTGTTAGCTAAATTGCTGATCTTCCCATTAAAGTTCTGTTTGTATTACACTTTTTTTACTTTAGTAATAACTTATGTACTTTGTATTGATCTGTGGCTAGTAATAGTAATTACCCCTCTCTCTCCCAGACAGTGTGTACAGACAGCCTAATTTCATACGAACTGTGTTTTTTTTCTCCTTGATAGCCTAATTCCTCTCCATGTAAAGTGACTCTAGAAGTAGAGACATAGCACATGGAACACACATACACATACTTCATCATTACAATTGGTTTCTTCTCTACTGTTTCGTTTAACTGGAATCTGGATATTGAAAACTTAGGGAGTTAAGAGTCAGTGAGAGAAATGGACAACAAGCAGAAATATAGCGCACATATTCAGTCTGTTGGTGTTCCCATTTGAAAGGGAAAATAAGATTTGAGGGTCTTATATAGCAACAGTCATCAATTCCTTTTGAACATCACATTTGCTGTTCTAAATGTGACCAGGCAATACGGGAAATAAATTGTGGTGGATTAGATTGAGAATTAAATTCCAAATCTGTCATTCTAATAGTGGCAAGTTATATGTATTTGGAAACTCACAAGTACCGGTAATTGTTTAAGTTTTAATATAGTTAGCTTATATTATTATAATGTTAGTTAAACATTACATTAAACGAATATGCTTACCAAAGGGGAAATAGTCTGCAAAACACTTGTAGATGATGGGTTTTTGTTAATTGTTTCATGAACATCTAAGAGAGTATAAAATAATTACAAAACTTCAATTGTATGGTAAGAAATAACTTGTGGCCTGTATGGTCTTTCCCTGGAATATTATGTGATCTAGAGTTATTATTTTCTTATTGGTGTATGTGTGAAAAGCATTTTATTTTAGAATATCATTTTAATTTTGAAATAACTAATTTTTTTAATTAAGGGGAATGTTTGTTTATCAATCATTATTTAATTACTTATTAAATCTCTTTTAAGTCACGCTTGCTTGCGTAGCCTTCTTGACAGCTACTGTATTTATCGGTGTATAACACGCACTGGCGTATAACACGCACCTTAATTTTAAGGGAGAAGTTTCAGGAAAAAAACTACCATATTTATCAGTGTATAACACGCACATGCAATTTCCACATTCTTTTCAAAAAGAAAAAGTGTGCATTATACACCAATAAATACAGTATCTGAAAATGGACAGACATTACCCATTTCTGGGCTTCCCATTCTAGCCTGCACTCCTGGCAGTCTCCCATCCCAGTAATACTAAGTCCAGGGCCTGCTGAACTTCTGAGCCATGACAATATTGTCAAGTACTGCCACCTGCTGATACAATGCAGATCTAACAACCAATGTAGTTTTATATTTTTATTTTTTAACTTTTAGGCGATACCCATTTATAATCAGTTTTCACTAATCTACCAACCTTCACTTGACTTAGAATTGTAGCTCCTTTCTACTCCTCTTCCTCCTCCACCTTTTCTTTATATTGCTGAATATTCTACTGCCGTAGTAAATCACCCAAAAAACCTTTAAGACTTCAACAGTCTACCTTCAAGCACTACCATCAAATTACAATTTAAAGTGTTATAGAAGGGAAGAATTGCTAAATGTAGGGGATAAATAACATTAATCAGATTTGCTTAATTGTATTTATGTTTAATAAAATCTACATGTTAACGTAATTGTACATTTATTATATTTTGGTCCTCCTTGTTTGAACGGGATCACCCTTACTAAAGATTAGCTGCAGGCTTTGACTCAAAACATATATTTATTCCTGTCTTCCTAATATATAAGGAGATAACTTGAGAGACATGGGTTTAAGGACAAATGGCAATGGTTTTTTTGGTTTTTTTATGTTCTTCCTATTTTCCTCTCCATTAATATTTTCTACTTAATTTCAGATCTCCTAAACAATAAGACAGTATTTGTTTATGTGGGGAGCCCACAGGGCTATCAGCTGATTCCCAAAGAGTATTATACTGATTGGTGGTAGATTGCTAAACTAGGAGAAAAGTATATTTTGCCTTAAAATGCTAATATATCATTGTAGTAATACCTGAGCGAACTGTACTACAGATTTTAATTTTCCAAGGGAGGAAAATAATACATCTTAGCAGCCATTCAATTCCACTGGCTTAGAGACTGCTCCTTTGGTGTGACACTTTAAAATAAAGCATACTCAAAAGTAATATATTATGACTAATTTTAATTACTCAAGTGAAACATCCTACCAGCATTTCACATCAACAGTGACTTTTGGACCTGAAGTTCCTGCTTGGCAACGAACGTAAGGCAAAAAAGAAAAGAGAATCATACTGGTTTACATTGATGTGACTTGTCAAATCATCTTGGTGCAATTCAGTGGATAATTTTCAGAATACTTACTCTGTAGCCGGTGATTGATGCGGTCAAGGGACTGAAGAACTTTGTGCTCTTCAAATGACAGAGCGCTCATTCCTTGGCGTGGTGGTCTGTTTCGCACTGCAATCTGCCTATATGGTTGAGGTGTATCCAAACCAGCCAAAATTTCACCTTCTGCAGCTGACAAATTCACAAGGTTTTCTGGTATTAGGAACTGTGTAGTACCACCTGGATTTTAGAACAAATATATATACACCGTGAAAAGCTTTTTAAGAAAGATGGATTAGACATATCCGGATTGGCTATTGCATTTAGTGTTTTTTTTAATGTGTCTTTTAAAGTTTGGAAACTATTGCAATAGGCTTTTAAACAACTTTCAGAAATACAAATTGCTTATACACAGCTAGGATAAATGCCATTTTGGCACGACTAGTATTGTATTGGAGGGCTGCTCAAACAGAATGCATGCAACATAAATAGACAATGACTAGTTTTTCTCCCCCTCAAAGCACATATTAACTGTTTAAATCATCTCAGATCAAGGCTAGTTCCGTTTCTGTGACAGTAGGACATATATATCTGAGTTACTATACATCAAATGCATTCCTTCATCTTTTCAGAGTTTCAGTGTAATGTTTATTTTATCAACACATGACATTCTCAGTACACAATTGGGAAGAACAAGAATTAACTTGTTAATGAGAGTTAAGGCTATTAAGATCTAACTCATGGCAGTAAGAGCAACGAAGGGTTAACACTTCTCTGCTCTTATTGCCTCTATAGAGTGTTGCCAAGTAGCTCTGTTTAGGATCACCCAGACTATCCTTGGAAAAGGTGGCCTGGAGATTCACTTGCAAGGTTGTATGGAGGAATTCTCTGGGTATCCGGCGTATAAAATTGTTCCGATTCGCTTCTAGTTCAACTCCTAAGTGTGGTGCAAGTTCTGTGGATATGCCCAGGGAATGGATTTACCCTGAATGACTTCATTCAGTTGGACCTGAGGAAGTGGACAGGGTCCTGTGGGATGCAAACACTATCACCGGCGCATTAGATCTACGCCTCTCCTGATTGGTTAAGGCCAACCAGGAAATGCTTGGATGGAAGCCAGCAACAGTGAATTCATCCTTGTTGGAGGTGGTATTTCCGGCTCTTTTTAACAAGGCATTAGTGTGCCCCGATTTAAGAAGGATCTTAAATCTTAAATTAAATTAAATCTTAAATTAAACTGGATCCCATTATTCTGAACAAATTTTGTCCAGTCTTCCACTTTCTTTGGTGGGATCCTGGAGGAAATGGATTATCTGGATCTTTTTCAGTCGGGTTTCAGGTCAGGACATGGGACAGAGACAGTATTTGGTTGTCCTTATGTACAATTTATGGTGGGAGTGTAATGAAAGTTGTACATCCATCCTTGCTCTTCTTGAACTCTTGGCAGTTTTCAGTACCATTGACCACAATATTGTTTTGGGCTGACTTTGGGAGTTGGGGGTAGGTGGCACAGTTTTGTGCTGGTTCACTTCCTTCCTCCGAGGCCAGTCCCAATCAGGGTTAATAAAAATCAAGAATGACACCCACAGGATGTGATGATCTAATTATTTAGATCCCAGATCAGACTGAAATATGCTACATTACCTTCATCAGAATTATTGACACCACCTGCGACTCGGACTGGCTCGAACATACACTGAGAATGCACTTGCATTGGGGCTTGTGATATATTCTATGTAAAAAAAAAATTATCAAGCTGCTTTTAACAATGTTAATCAAAATGAATTACAAATCTATTTACATAAAATGTAGATAAACTTTTACACATAAAAATTTAATGTAAAATTTATATAAAAGTTTCTGCTGTGATTACATATAAAATATGTACCATTTGGTGAAAACAAATAATGTTGGTTAAAAAAGGGCAGTGTACTGATGAGGTTACTGTCGATAAAAATAACTGCAATGTTTCTTAATGCTTGTACAAATGAAATACACATAAATGTCACAACTTGCTATTATTGTTATATTCAGTTTGCTTTGCATCCATTTTATTTGGAGTCTTTTCAAAATATTTTGTATTTACTTAAGGAACTTTTTTATATGATGTTTTGGCCAAAAGCTATTTTTGATAATTTGACACAATAATTTATTAGACCTACCTGTCCAGTACCCGTGGGTTTCCTTGTTGAAGAGGCTGACATTTGTCTCCTCTGTTCTAAAAGAGCCTTGCGTTTGTTTTCATTATTCTCATTAATTTGTTTTCGTCTTGCAAAAGCAAAATGGGCTGAAAGTAATGCAAAAGCCTCACAAAAAATAGAACTGATTATCTTAAATTTGTCTTATTAGGCTATTTTTAACTGTACGTTTTTGTTATAAATTATTTTGAAAACTCCTATACATACAGTATATGCATTTATATATAAAAACCAGACAAATTATACATAAACCCAAATTAACCCAAGGATCACCCAAATTAAGTGAGAAAAGAAATGCATAGATTGCATAATCTCTTTTTAATCTTTAAATTATTTTGGTAATGCTAGATTTCCTTAATTTTACACACACACACACACATACACACACACTTTCTTTTGTATGTCAAGTTTGCAATGAGGGTATAACGAAAACTAAAAATCAGCAGAACACTGAGAGAAGAAGGATTAAAGACCAGTGCTCATTTTCTCAATAGATGCACCTTCCTTCTAAACAATGAAATATGATTCAATCACTGTTTTTTGTTTAACTCTGAAGGAGGCATCATTTCTTCAAAGTGTATAGCAGAGCCTGTCTTACTAGAACATAAGTTTTTATTACAAGAAATTGAAAATAGAATCTGGCGTTTTCTCCAGAATATGGGCTCATCCAATGAACTACATGCCTATACTGAAAGTTATAACAATGGTTAAGGCGTGGTTATCAACCACTAGGGTTGAATGCTTTGGTTAAATTAAGCAACCAGCATTCTTGTTTATCAGTAACAGCAAGTTCTAAATGTCATTAACAATTAGCAGAGTTGAAAGCTAAGGAAAATTGTTAAT
Organism: Cerberus rynchops; assembly: GCA_032468195.1. Taxonomy (NCBI): domain Eukaryota; kingdom Metazoa; phylum Chordata; class Lepidosauria; order Squamata; family Homalopsidae; genus Cerberus; species Cerberus rynchops. The sequence continues at coordinate 132,739 of JANHFJ010001232.1, read as the reverse complement.
TATAATCGTTCAATTCTGGTATAGGTTTTTAAAAACTTGATCAGCATTTTTAATCTGAATGTTCTGAAAGAGAGAAACAGAAACAGTCCCAAGTAATATACAAGTAAAGGAAGAAATAACTATTGAATAAAAGCACCACTAACAATGTCTCCAATATAAATACCTATTCCCAATATACATTTCCATAAGCTTTTCATATACTAAAAAATAATCTTCAGTAATCAAAATTGCAGATTTCTAGATATTGCACTAATTAAAAGAAGCTATTTTTTACTGAATTGCATAAAGAGCTCACTGACTAGAATAAATGCTTGCTATTCTTTCAACATAAAAAACTGGCAACAAAAATCTTACCACTTGGTTGGGAAGACATAATAGGATTCACCCTAACACCTGCTTTCATATTGCTCATCAGATGGCCACCATCTATAGTGATGTGAGACACATTGGATCTAGCGTGCTGCAAGTCACCATTATTTGAATTATTGCATAAGGAAGCATAATGCTGTGAATCACCTGAAAGTAATAAAAAAACCCAGAAAATAATCCAATTACATCAGCATGATTCACCTTGAGAATATAGAATTATTATTCTTAAACCAGGAATATGATGTTTTAATGTATTAAAAACAAGCATATTTGTACCTGTTTCCTATGAGGGGGAGAGAACTATTATTATTAATTCCATTATTAATACTACTACTTGTAATATTAATAGTAACATTAACAATAATTGCTTTAAGACTAACAGTGTTATTATCTATGAGAATAAAGATACAGATACTAGAAAAAAATAGCCTGATTATAGTTACAGGTAATCCTTGATTTACAATTGTTGCTTAAATACCAAAATTAAGACAAACTACCCCAAGCTATTTACAACCTGGTTTCCAAGTTACAAAAGTTACCCCCACTGCAATCACATGCTTGCATTTCAGGCATTCAACAACTGGCCTGCATTTATAGCCATTTGCAGCAACCCTGTCAAGTGCCAGGGAAATCAGGAGATTTGGGCAATTACAAAGATTTATTGCAAGTTTAAGCTCTCTATAAAAATCTGAGCTACTAACAGCCAAGGGAAATGAGTGGGAATTAAGAAGGCATTCAAGGTGCACTGGACTTAGATCTCGTATAGGCACGCAGGGATGACAACCGATGATGCATCCCTCCCACCTGGCTCAGCCTTCCTCCAATCTCTCTGTTACATGACTGTGGTTTACATTTTTGCTGAAAACTGACATTTCTATTAAAATGGTCACCAGCAAACAATCAACTCACTTAATAACCATGGTATTCACTTAATGACTGCTGCATAATAGTCATAAAATCAGATCAGTCATGTGGGTGACCCTTTTTACACCATCGTGACTATCATGGGCAGGTTCCATTTTTGCCATAATTTCAAGAACTATTTGTATTCAGCGTCTGCTATTACCATGCAATTATAAAAAAAATTCAGAAGCTACAGTTGCTAAAAACCATAGCAATTAAATTATTAGCTGATATATCCTTCTCTGATATTTTTTTTTAACTTGAGATCTTAACATTCTTTAAAAAAATACAAATTGGGTTTGTTGCTGGATTCTATTTTTGCCACTATAATATGGTAGGCACACCCAGGATTGAACCATCTGCTTCACAAGGTGTTTTAGTTCTGAGATCATCTGCACCAAGTAATAACAAAATGACTGGACAACTAGATTCCTTTGCCGCTATCACTCCTTTCTAAACCAGTTTGTCCTTCCACATTAGTCCTCTGGAGCAGCGGCCCCCAACCTTTTGGACACCAGGGACCGGTTCTGTGGAGTGGTTTTTCCCTGGACCGGAAGGGGTGTGGTTTCATGTGCCGCCTGCATCCTACAATGGGGCTTTGCTTGTTTGTGCAGCCCAGTTTCTGGCATGCCACACCCAGTACTGATCCACAGAATGGAGTTTAGGGTTGGCTTAATATTCGCAGGAGAAAACAATGTATCCATGCTGAGAAGACTGCTAGACAGTAACCTACAATGGGTATAGTAGAGTGATGGCGAACCTTTTACTTACTGAGTGTCAAAAAGTACATGCTTTGTGCGTGCCATCCGCACTTGCTTGTGGCTCCTCCACATGCGCTGCACATGCAACTGCACCATCTGTGCATGCCTGCAGCTTTTGCACATGCAATGCATGCATGCTGCATGCAGGCACTCACACACATATGAGCAATCACGTGTGCATGTGCAGAAGAGCTCCAAAGACCAGTTGGATTTCCTGCTGCAATCGTGCACATGCACAACGGATGCCAGAAGACCAGTTGGGTCTCTGCAATTGTGCATGTGTGCGTGCACAATTGCATGTGCATGGTCAGCTGGAGGTAACTTGGCCAACAGCTTGTGTGCCCAGCAAGATGGCTCTGTGTGCCACCTGTGGCACCCGTGCCATAGGTTCGCCATCAC
>JANHFJ010001232.1:113529-127188 GCA_032468195.1 Cerberus rynchops | reverse complement strand
GAAGTCCATGAGTCATGAAAGAGCCAAGGTTCCCTACCCCTGGTATAGGGCGTGGGGTATGTTTGCGCACGCATGCACACACGCGCGCGCACACACTCACACTTTAAATATATATACTTTATATAGACTCATATTTCTGTCGCTCCTTTTCCGCCCTGCTTGCATTGTGGGAGTGGTAGTTTAATCGCGCCCTTGCCCTGCTCTGCTCACAGTTTAAGAACTACACTTCCCAGGAGCTGTGAGTCCCTCCCGTCTTCCACGTGCGACAACTGCGGACTAGTCTGGGTCCGTACGCCAAGAGCGTGCAGCGAGGGATGTCTCGCGCGTAGTAAGCGCGGGAGTCGTGCCCCGATTAGAAAGCTGAGGAGTGCTGAAACAGACCCAATGGATTAAGAGAGCGAGGTAAGGCAGAGGCAGAGCACCGCGGAGGCCTGTCGGGGAAAGGATCAGCTCGGCTGGCGGAGAATATCCACGGGCCACCTGGAAACCGCAGGACAGCGAAGTATCCTATCCATGTTATTTATCTCCTTTAAGGAGGGAGGAAAGGTGCGTGGGAATGGTAATCACTTGTATACTGGGCACAGAACAAGTGCAACATGGTGCACTTGCATTAAGTGGGACTGTAGTGCACACAATAATGGATTTAGTTCGTCGCGATTGCATTCTCCCGCTAATCGGTCACTACTTCTGAGATAAAGAGAAGAGGCAGGGAACACAAACATCTTCTATCTGGTCCTGAGTACACAGCGGCGATCTTATTGGGAAACGAAGATTAGGAAAGGGCAAGTGATTGCATTCAAAGCTTTATCTTATTTGGGGATGAGAGCTTATGCATTAAAAGCATTTTGTTTAATTATCCGCTTATGCCTCTTCTTACATTTTTAAAAAGTTGGATAAAAGTAGTATATCAAAGGCAACTAAATCGGAATGATAAAAATAATTGGGCATTTTTCAACCGTTATTCCATGTAGCCGGTTCAGCTAAGGCCCCACTTCATCAAATGCAGCTGAATGTTATATTTTAAGGACACTTAATAACAAAATAATACATGCATTTAAGAGCCATTGGTGGTTGAAAAACCTAGCTAAATTAGGAAGCTTTAGGCTTTCTAGACAGTCTAGAAAACCTGAAGTTGTCCTTACCTGTAACAGTGTGAAGCATATTTCACAAGGTAGATTTCATTGCATTTTGTAAGATTTGTTTTTTCTTAAGTTTAAGATTGTGGTTTCAGATTGTTGGACTGTAATTGCAGAATATGCCAAACATGCATGATAAAGTTATAATAAATATTTAGTCTTTGGAGTGCCACGTGATCTGTTATTGCTGCATCAGGCAATTTTGTCTACTGATCTGTGTGCTGTGTTGGAAAAAGGGAAGAATAAGTGTTAACTGTTCACTGTCTTCTCTACAGAATGAAGGAAATTAAACTTGATCTACTTTATGATTTTGGATAATAATACACAGTAGCATATCTGGCCCAGTCAGGAGTTTGACAAGACCTGCTGGTGTAGAATTGCCACATGATTGTGCTGGCATGCATATGGACGGTATGAAGACCTCCAAATGTTAATGTACTGCCAATCTCTCACTATCTGACCATTGGCCCTGCTAAGTCAGCAAAATGACTTACAGTTCAACACTTCTAGGGTTACACATTTTTATCTTTGTGCTAGAAAATTGTTGGACTGAGACAAAGATGGAGAGTCCTATCTTAGATAGGTTGAGACAATGTTTGTGGTTAAGAAGGCAAGATCAAGTTAAAACATTAATATTTATATTTAACAGTGCGTGATTTTTTTTCTTTTATTACAATAAGTACCTTAGACTTGAATTCTGATTGAGCAAAATTCATATCTTTGTTGCAAGGAGCATAGGGGTGCAAGCAAGCACTCATAAATGATACTTATTAGGATTAATTGGGGTTAAGCCATTTCTAATGACCTGGTAGATGGTGACTGTTGCCTTTGTGTTTATTACTTTCCAGAAGCTGCCCCATAAACCTTATCTAGCTGTCTGGTTCCTGGCTACATGTTCACTGGGCAGAGTTTATTTAACTGTTTATTTCAGATATTTGAACTAGAAACCCTGTAGGACAAATGACACAATTCTGAATCTGGCAAAAAGTTAATAGGGAGTAGGGAGCTGATTTCCAGGACAGAGTTTATGAACTATGGTTATAGAAGAAAGGAAACTTAAAAAAAATGGAATTACACTGAATTGTAATGACAGAGAAAAAACAATTTGAAAGTTAAAAATAACTTAACAAAACTAAGCAATGAATTTCCAGAGGGAATATAGAGAACTAAATAGACAAAATGAACATCTTGTATGTTATGGGAAAACAATTTTTATTATTTAACCAATTTTAGTCACATCTGCAAGGGTGGGGACTCAGAAAAGTCAAAATGGCAGCTGTGACTGTGCGATTAATGCCTTGTCATATTTTATGTGTACAGGTAATCCTCAACTTACAATCACAATTGAGTCCAAAATCTCCATTGCTAAGCAAGGAATGGGGCCATGTTATTAAGGAGCCATGCCCCATTTTGTGACCTTTCTGTCATGGTTGTTAAGCGAAGCACTACAGTTAAGTGAATCTCCCTTCCTACCTAACTTACCCGCGGTTGCATAAGCATTTCACCACATATCGTACCATGTATGACTGTGTATGTGACCAATAAATTTGAAATTGAAATTGAAATTGTTAAGCAAATCTGGCTTCCCTCATTGACTTTGTCAGACATTTCCTAGAAAGGTTGCAAATGACAATCCTAGGAGCCTGGGATGCTGCAACTACTGTAAATCCATGCTGGTTGCCCAGTACTTGAAGTTTGATCACATGATTGTGGGGTGCCACAAGGGTTATATGTGAGAACTTATCATGTCACTTTTTTCACTGCTGTTATAACTTTGAACAGTTATTAAATGAATGGTTGTAAGTCGAAGACTACCTGTATCATATCTGTGACACACATAAAAAAGAATAGAATAGAATTCTTTATTGGCCAAGTGTGATTGGACACCCAAGGAATTTGTCTTCGGTGCATAGGCTCTCAGTGTACAACGAAGGAAACTGTACATTCATCAGGAATCACAAGATACAATACTTAATGGTAGTCATAGGGTACAAATAAGCAATCAAATCATGCTAGGAATCAATAATCAGTATAAATCGTAAGGATACAAGCAACAAGTTATAGTCATAGTGGGAGGGGATGGGTGATGGAACAATGAGAATAATAATAGTAATGCAGATTTGTTAAATAGTTTGACAGTGTTGAGGGGATTATTTGTTTAGCAAAGTGATGGCATTCAGGAAAAAACTGTTCTTGTGTCTAGTTGTTCTGGTGTGCAGTGCTCTATAGCATTGTTTTGAGGGTAGGAGTTGAAACAATTTATATGAGTGGTCTGTAAATATTTTCCCAGCCCTCTTTTTGACTCCTGCAGTATACAGGTCCTCAATGAAAGGTTTAAATAGAGAACTAATTAAACATGCTGAGCAGGTGCTAACAGTTCCGTAAATGTTTATTATAGAACATGGATTTTCTTGAAAAAATGGAAAAGAAAGTTCTTTTCAAATATAAAGAATTCATAAGCATACAACTATAAAGTGAGGCTGCCACTGCACTGAGATTTAAAAATGATCAACATATTTATTTTTGTAGTGTTATCTATATTCATTTATACTAAAGGTAGGAATAGATTGATTCTTTACTGTTTGAAAAAAAGGGTTTCGGATATTTATAATTCTGCTGGGCTTATAGAATGGCAAACAGAGAAGTCAAAGGGAACAAAGTAAAGTACAATAAATAAATATAATGTACAGTCTGATTTTTGCACTTTACCATGTTATATCCAATGATTTTGGATGACATGAGAGAAAAAAAATAAACATTTTACAGTATTCGTACTGTGATAGAAAGCTCTACAACAATCGTAAGAACTGTTTCACACCTCACCTTTAATAAAAATGATCCTTTATTTGTAACAGTTGAAAAATAAGATAACTATCATTTGGGGAAACAACTGCAATATTTACTCTGTTGTATTTTCATTTAACTATATGTTTGTATCTCATTATATATAATATAGTGAAAAGAAAAGGAATGATCATCTATAATTGTAAAGCTAGATAGGATTCATTACAAAAGAACCAGCCATTTGTGATAATTGGATGGATGGATGGATGAAAGAAGGAAGGAAGGAAGAAAGAAAGGAATTGTCACAATATTGTTTTATCATTCCACCAACTGCAGACCTTTTCCCTTCCAACTCCTCAATTCAGATCTCTTCTGAACAATAAGTACAATAGAATAGTAATTGTCTAGCCAGAATAATTTACTAGTCCAATATATTTACCTCACTAAAAGGATAGATCATTAAACAACTTCATAAAGCAGGGATATTGATATTTAAACTAAATCCTTCCTGCTACTAGCTGAAGCACTTCAAATCAATGATATTAAAAATATAATTGTTTCAAAAATAGATATAAGACTGCCTTTTTAAAAGAAAGGGCAGAATTGTTTAAAAACAACATACACAAATGATCTCTGAGCATCCAAGAGCACAGTATTGAAAGGATAAGGTGCCTGGTCCAAAATTGGTTCTATTATTACCATCCACTCCAAAAAAGCACCCCACCAAAAATGTAGAACATAAATAATACCTATTGGACAAAAAAGCTAAAATGGATGTAATACACTTTTTATATTAGGAAATGTACAAGTGCTAAACCGTAACATTTTTGGCTGATGATTTGACATCCACATATCTTTAAGCTGCCATAGTTGAGACATAATGATTTAGGGTCTGAGTAAATAAATATCTATTCAAAGTAGTGCCATTTAAAAAAAATTTAAATCTACTTCTAGTACTTCACTGAACTCTGAAAATCCGTACTTCATTACAATTTGAAAAAAATATTGGGTACTTCCCCAAACACTCAAAAGCAGAAATTTGGTTGGATATTGTGTTCCAAGCAAATCTTTTCCTTTTTGGTGATTATATTAGTCAGACAGATAATATTGCAGTAGGTATTTAAAAACTACAATCTAATTTTATTATTTGATGTGAGAAAGGGTTATATTAATTTTTCTTAGTCAGGGCATGAAGTCAGGGTATTTCTATTGAACTGACCAAAAGCAATTAGAATATCAAGCATGCCTACTTAGATATTTTGTGAATTCTTGTTTTAACAATCAAAAGTTAAAAGCAATCATACCTGAGAGTTATTGGGATGCTGTTGTGATTGATGCTGCTTTTCATCTATATTATGTTGGAGGAGAAGCTGGCCATTGCATGGGTTTATCCTGCTTTTTACCTGCAGTGTTCTATCATAAATAGCTTTTGCTGAGTTCTGTTTCCATTGAAAAGGACCATTTCTGGTAGCTGAGGAATTTGGCCCAATAGAGCTTGGAAGGATGAAACATTATTGTTATTTCTGGATAAGTATATTAGGTTTATGAACAAAATATCATATTAACTGTTTTAAAACAAATTGAAGTGCAACTTCTAGAAAACAGAATCCATCTAATAGCCAACAGCTAGTACATGATTTTCCCAAGAATTGTATTTTACTAAAAAAAAATATCGAAACCTATGTACTAAAACTATGCAGCTCTGTTATGTTATGAAATGGTTTTGTGATTCTTACGCATACACATTTAAAAATGAATTTATTTCTTCTGCCTTCTCTTAATGTATTGAATGGAAATGTTTAGATATTCAACTGAAATACTATTTTTAATGTAGCATTTTAAACATCTAAAAACTGTTTTTTGACATTTATTTAATTTCTGATGCTGTGTATTTTTTAACATATCAGCTTGACCTTCTTTTAAAAGAGAAAAGCACATTACAATAAAATAATAGGGGAAAAATCCTTGTATTTCCTAGTTATTTTCTTTTCAGTAGTTAATATCTTTTCCTCTGTAATAAAGCATAACTTTTATCTCAATTTGAGGATAGTACTTCACCAGCCTAATAAAACAGGTAGACACATCTAGCAAATCTATTTAAAAAACAATTGTTTTTTTAATGTGAAATACCATTTTTTCAATATATAAGATGCACCCTCCCAAAAAAGTAGGTGAAAATGTCTGTGCGTCTTATACAGTGAATGTTGCTGAAGCCCTGCCACCGACCAGCCATTTTTTGGCCTCTGCATGCCCTGTTTTTAGGCCTTTTTCTAGCTCGTTTTTGGGGCTTTGGGGGCCAGTTTTTGGGGCTTTTCTTGCCTGTTTTCAGGGCTTCTTTTTTCCCATTTTTGGGGCTTTTTCAGAAAAAAATGGGCCGAGAAAAGCCCCGAAAATGGCTCCCCAAAAGCCTAAAAATGGGCCCCAAAGCCTCAAAAACGGGCCCCAAAATGGGGTGCGTGGAGGCCAAAAACTTTTGTTGTTGTTCTTTCTTCTTCTAAATCTAGGTGAGTCTTATACTCAGGTGCATCTTATATGCCGAAAAATACGGGTATATGTTTTTGAATATATAATTCATAACAGAAACTAAGTACAGCACTGTGCTCCTAAATCCATATAGTGGCATTTTTCTCCCTACATGTCCATTTCTACATAGTTTTCTTTTTGTTGTATTTTCCTTATGCTCTGGTACCTGGAAACATAATAACTCTTTCACATAAGTTTGTAATTAGGAATAGTAGTAAGCATTTGATACAGGTAAACCTCACTTACTAACTGCCTCATTCAATGGCTGTTTGAAGTTATGATGAAGTTAAAATGCCCACATTTACGACCTTCACAGCATCCCTCAGTCACATGATCACCATTATATTCCTACTGTCCTATACCTCACCTGTTGTTTTTTTCCCCCTTATAGAGTGAAGAGATTGGAGAGAAAGTGATTAGAAGAGAGTAAGCAGACATACAATGTGGAATATACATTGAAAGAAATGTGGTAGCATTGGCAGCTCCGAATGTGCGATACAAACAGCCTCGTTCTCCAATCTTTTCACTGGGAGGTAGGGGGAGAAATGAGCCAGGCATGGCAGAGATTGCCAACAGAGATCACTGGGTTTTCTTTTTTTTCCTGCCCTCTTGCAGAGCAAAGATTTATTTTGACAGGAACAAAGAAGTCAAGTAATAAGGCAATGGGGAAGAATGGCATAACAGGTCAGGCTGAACTTCCAGAAATGCAAGAAACAGAGACTTGGAAAGGTCTATATGGAAGCTACAGAATGACAAAAAATATGGGGCTAAGTGATACTTATTTCCAGTGCCACAATTATCAATGGTAAAATGTTGATGGTGAATGACCATTCAATCACCCTGAAGTTTGCCAAGACAATACCTAATGCAAGCTCATGATTTCATTACACATATTACCATTTCAACAATACCTACACAAACCAGAGAGCGTGAATGCTGAAATAAACTACTCCTTATCACTAGGTTTTAGCAACGTCTTTCAAAAACTCATGCACACTGACCCAACATTTCATAGTTCTACAATGACTGCCATTTTTATAACAAGCTACTGTTATATTTACCCAATATCAGTAAAAAATTCTCATACATAGAATCCTTTGCACCTATCTATAAAATTTAGAAGGATTCATGCCCACAAAAAGGTTCATTGTGCCTGCAAATACCGTCCGATTATCTATCTACCTATCTAGTTATACACATTTTTAAAAGATAACAAAAATAATTTTGATATTGAAATCCTTGTACTTTTCAATCTGAAATTTGTGATAGATTTATCCCCCAGCAAATTTTTGTATAGTAACACATTTTATCCTATTCTTTTTCAAATTAAAATGCTACAAGTTTATATGCTATATAATTTCAGGTTTCTGAACCGTTTTTGAATTCAGCCCTAATTAAATGGCCTGTGATTTGGCATGAATTGGACTGTTAATGTCAAATCTAAATCTTAATGAAACTGAATCTTGTGGTTTGTATGGACATCATAAAAAAAATGAAGAGACAAGCTAAACATAAATATAAATAAACTCAATGTTATATCTGAAATGAAGAACTTAGTATGTATAAAGCTAATAAGGATCAAAGAATAAAACAGGATAAATAAGAACTTTAAATCATTCAGAACACAAGAGTTTTTATTCAGAGCTAAAAATAATACCTTCTTATGAAATTAAGAGAATTTGATAAATAGTATCAAGTTCTTCAGAAGAATATGTGAGTACAGCCAGCATAACAACTAAAACTTTAAAGAAAGGAATTTTGGCAATATCTGTGGTATTTCAGAGTTCTACAGAACAAGTATTTAAAGCAAATAAACTAAGAGATTTAAAATCTAATTTTAAGCATAAGAATAACCACAGTGAAATATTGTATTAGCAATCCTTTGTATTACACTTTCTTTGCACTGTACTGTAGTTTCAGAACATTAGCTAATTTCTGTCAGATATTTTTGTGCAACTATTATTTCAACATCATCATTTGTTGTCACACCAACCTTATTTCTGAATTAAATGAAATAATTTACCTTCCAAGGACTCTAGATGATGATAATCCTGAAGCCTGAAATTTCTGAGCTTCATCCAATTTATTTTCTGGCTTTCTCTGTACTATAGTGAAAAACAGGCAAAACATTTGGTTAAATATCGATAGTATCAGCATTTAAAAAAAAATGCCCAAGTGTGTTTCCATGCACTATTCTTTCGGCCGTATGTACCCTTGGGTTGCAGCTGCTGTTGCTTAATGCCAGGTTAATTCCTAATAAGACTCAACTCATCCAGGGATGAACACAGGAGGCCTGAATACAGGATCAGTACCAGATTTTGGATCACATTCTCCAGAAATGGCCTGCTCTCCATAATCCCTTTATCTCCTCTTGTTCATCACCACTGCAATCTTTCTGCTTGCCTGACCCCTTCAATATACTAATTACCCCAACTTCAACCATTTCAACTCCTAGGTCAGGAGACTTCTCCCCGTCAAGCCTTACTTAGTCACAGTAGACTGGTCATCAACACCAATGCTGATGGCTAGCATTCAGCACCTTCAGGATGGCTGCCAGCTTCCTTCTCCGATCCATTTTCATCCACCCTCTGATCCCCTGTTCTCATAAGTGGAAACAGGCGAATAAATAAATAAATAATAAAAATAAAACCCCAACAGCTGGGTTAACCCTATTCTTTCCTATCTCTCAGCTAGGTGGGGGCATGAACAGCTATAACATCCTACTGCCTAAAGATCCTATTAAATGCAAATGCAGACCATGCAAAACCCACAGTCCAGAAAACCATTCTGAAATCAGGAACTTTATTGTAAACTGACAGCAAACAGCGCTCCTTACTGGCACTGATGATGTTACCTAATTAGAGTAATGAAATGTCTGTAAGAAAACAAGCAAACTCTGAGATCAGCAAGGAGCCCCCATTTTATTTAACTGGAATGACTGCAGACATAGTTCAGGTCAACAAATGATTTTATTCCAAAAATCCGAAAAGCTTTTGTGCCACTAGCTACCATAATTACCCTCTGATAATACATAATTTCACTGCTGTTTTCAATTAATATTCTATTTTTGAAAAATGAAAGTATTTCTTCTTTGTGTACATCTCAAACATATTCTATGGAATTCTCCAAGAGCAGGAACTCATTTAACTGATTAATATTCATCTGGAAGAGCAAGCTTTATGTAGCAATTAAAGCATCAGGCAAAAAACAGGAGACCATGAATTCTAGTTCTGCCTTGGCCCTGAAGGTGGCTATGTGACCTGTCAATCATACTATCCGCCCTTGGAAGGAGGCAATTGGAAACAACTTCAAAATCTCATCAACAATACTGTAGGAACTAGCCCAGGAGTCACCAGGAGTTAACATGAACTTGAAGGCACAAAATAACAACAATATCTCTATTAACTGATATCAAGCTATATTATAAACACTATTTAAACAGTACAATTAATATACCAACCTCCTCCTTTCTTCCGTTGTGAAGATGAAATATGGCTGCGCTGGAATTTTTCAGTTGCTTCCTGATTTTTCAGTTTCCTCTGCAGCAATATTTGTTCTCTAAATTTTTGTTCTTTTTCTTCACTCTCTTTCCATTTTTCTTCAAGTTGTCTATTTAAAAACTATAGCTTTTAATAATAATAACTACATTTTAAGTGTGTCATTTAAAGTCCATTTCATTTAAAAATGTATTTCTTCAACTTTATAGTTATCTTTTGGGAAAAATATAAAAGACAGTAATATAAGATCTAAAGACTTAATGTTATTTACAAAACAAACTCTGAACTTTGAAAATTCTGACTATCTGAAGACGTGAAATGTCCCACCCACAGTAATTTGTTTAGCAGTATCTGTACAGTGATTAAAAAGTCTATGCTGAAAATGAATATTCCAGAAGTAACAGATGTATGCCTTCTGATTTTTTTTATCATGCAAATTTATGCTGAATAAATCAGGGCTATTACCATAGAAAATAATCCTGCAAAAAGCTCTTATGAGGCATGTTGCACCTTGCAAACATAAAAATAAATATATTAACAATTAATTTTTGTGTTTTTAATGATTGTATAATACCTTACATCACCTTTGTGAAATGGGTACTTATATAATTTATATAAATTAAATAACAAAATACATTATTGTCATGATTTTAAGATTTCAAAAGATCACTATCGTGACTCTCATTACAGGATTAATGTAAAAGTTTTATTGATTTAATAAAGCCACTCAAACAAGACCTAATCAAGAGCCAAAGCACTTCTTTTCTTATACAGGAACTGTGAGAAGCTGCTACTTGCTCTATCATATACCACACTGGAAAGTCAACATATAGAGAGAACAGTTAATCTGCATTACGGTAAAAAAAAGAAAAGAAAAAGCAAGCCGGATATTTACATACCTCCTTCTTTTATTTGTTTCTATAGAATGTTTTCTTGCTCGATTACGAAACAATCTTTGGTCTTTTAGCAATTCATGACGCTCTTTTGATAAATCTCGTTCAAGAAGAACCTTTAAATTTCTGATTATGAGATTAAGAAACTTTAGCAAAAATTCTAAAAACAGAGTATATAAACTTCTAGTTTTGATAACAATTACAAACTAGAGTAGCCCTGTTCTCCATGAATTTGTCCAACCTCTTTACATTCTACTGCTTAATATGAATCTTTTTATTGGTATTGTTTCTTCAAATTTAACTTCAAATGATGAACTGGATTTTAATTCAGCTTTCAAACCTTAGTATTTATTTTTTAATATTTCCATGCATGGAATTTGTTTCTCTACAGTGTTTCTACACTAGACAGACATTTTATTTGCACTGTCTACACAGTTCATAAATCTCTGTCAAAGCCTATTAATGTATATGGGAAACAAATTTCTGATAGCTTCAGTGTGATTCCCTACACTTATGCAACCAGACTAATCTTTTTTTAAAAAAATGTAACTGCTGAATAATTAAGTATCAGCAAACCTGGTCCATCCTCTGTCATTTTGCTCTGAGTCACTTATAGATGAGTTCATAGTGTAATTGTTAAAAATCTGTGAGAAATTGACTACTATTCCCTACTCTGATTCCTGCTCTTTCTTCAATAGTCAATCTAAAAAATGAAATATTAATCCAAGCTCAGTTTAGTGTAAACATGTATACATTTTGAATGACAAGCCCAAGGCCACCCAGCTGGCTTTGTGCTTAAGGCAGAGTTAGAACTCTTGGTCTCCCAGGTGTCTAGTATGATACCTTAACCACTACACCAAATTGCCTCTCAATTTTAAGGATTACCCTTCTTCTACCATAGTGCATTACACTAAAATCAGTATTTGCAACCGAGTGTCCACTTGACAGGGAGTTCAAGTTTTCTGAAGCAATCTGCACATTTTGCATTAATTAAAAATGAAGACTGAAATTCTTTTATTTACATAAAATCATAATCAACAGTACACATATTTGTACATGCATGCAAATCCAGAGTGACCATTTTATTCATAAACTAGAAAACTTCCTTTTGACCTCAACTCCTATCCCACATTTATCAAATCTGTATAACCTTTTAAACTGCATAGTCAATAGACAACGGTTATTTGCACAACTTGCTAACCCTAAACTACAGTTGAAAGATAGGAAAACTGTCCACATTTTCAATACCATGCATGACTGCATATCTCTAATATATTTCCTTACGTATCTTAGTCACAACTTAACAGGTGTTTCACAAGGTTTCAGGTGCTTTAATCTTTATATGGAAGCATCTCTAGTCTTCTAATGATTTTGCTTGCCTTTTTCTAGCTGAACAGTATATTTTCAGGAATTATGATCAGAGCTACATACAGTACTCCAACTACAGTTGCACTACAGATTTGTTAGACCCACCCTGGCAATTTGAGTTTCAATTCCCTTCCTAATGAATCAAAGCCTGACATTTAACTTTTTACAAAATATATTTGACATTTTAACTGACATTATCCTCTAATTCTGAGATCCATTTCCTATTTAGCCACTGCCAATCCAGAAGCTATTGGAGGCTAACCTGCATCATACTGCATTACCTGCAGTGAACTGCATCCTCTGTTTTCAGTCCTATGCCTTAAATTCACAGAAATCTTCTTACATCTCTTTGCAATTCCTTAATTCATTAAATTCAAACTCTGAAACACATGGAATGATAACTAGAAATACTACTCACAATTTTGTATCCTTTCTAGACAATTTAAGTTGGACATAAATTGATTTGCCATATTTAAACATTCTTCCAATTTGACCTAGCTGCTTCTAGTTCCTTATTGTTTCTGACCCATGAAAGCATACTCTTTTCCATCCAATCACCTGCTGAGTACAATCTTCAAATAAATACAAGTAACATCTCTATGCCCCCTAACTCTTGAATGCCTTTCTGAATAGAACAGCATCCTTGGAAACAACGATGTTTGGCTTAAAATGTGTCTCTACAAATCCAAACACTACTGGCTTCTTGATGCTCTCTGGACTTGCTTGGTTGTTTTCTTGCAGATA
Source organism: Cerberus rynchops (assembly GCA_032468195.1). Taxonomy (NCBI): domain Eukaryota; kingdom Metazoa; phylum Chordata; class Lepidosauria; order Squamata; family Homalopsidae; genus Cerberus; species Cerberus rynchops. The sequence goes on along the minus strand of JANHFJ010001232.1, from coordinate 114,243 downwards.
AGATACCATAAGCATATTTATATTTAATCCTGAACTCCAAGTACAGGTAGTACTCAATTTACGACCACAACAGAGCCCCAAACTTATATTGCTAAGTGAGATATTTGTTAAGTGAGTTTTGCCCCATTGTACAACTTTCCTTGCCCCATTTGTTAAGTGAATCACTGCAGTTATTTAATTAGTAACCTGGCTGTTCAAGTGAATCTGATTTCCCCATTGACTTTGCTGGTCAGAAAGTTGCAAAAGGGGATCGTGTGACACCATGACAAATGTGAATCCGTAGTCAAGCATCCAAATGTAAATCACATGACCATGGGGATGCTAAATTGGTCACAAGTGTGAAAAAGCGGTCCCAAGTCCCTTTTATTTCAGTGCTGTTGTTAACTTTGAATGGTCGCTAAACAAACCGTTCTAAATCGGGGACTAGCAGCATTCCCTTCTACTAGACTACCAAATAATGATTCCCTAGCCCAGGGATCGCCAACCTTGGCAACTTTAAGACTTATGGTGAATACACCTTGAGAATAATGGGTATAATTATTGTGTGTATAAAGTTTATTATCTGTAGTTAAAAGAGATTGTACTCAGACAGTACAGTCATTGTGGAAATGGAAATTTTATATATAACAGAGGAAACTGCATTAGAATAGAATAGAATAGAATAGAATAGAATAGAATAGAATAGAATAGAATAGAATAGAATAGAATAGAATA
>JANHFJ010001232.1:95974-107061 GCA_032468195.1 Cerberus rynchops | reverse complement strand
GGAAAATTTTTTAAAACTTTTAATAAAAAAAAAAATGTGGTGCCATCCCACACTGGCACTGCTTAAAGGAAGTGTAAAGGAAAAAATGACTGTCTACAAAATAAATTGAATAAATAATTAAATTGAATATTTAATTGTAACCAATAATTGTATCTTTTTGGTTGTTAACATTTCTCCACCATGGGGTAGGAGGAAAAATATAGATCTTGGCATGCTCCTGAAATGGTAATGGTGCTCTTAAGACAATCAAAATTGTGCATTCTTACATTCCTCAACCAAAATCCTTAATTTTTCAATCTATAATCCACTGAAGGAACAAAAATACTTCCCTCCAATCATGAATATTTTTATACTAAGTAATATACTTATATGATCCATGGCTTCAATCTTCTTATCTTCTCAATCTACAAACTTGTTATGTCTAGAGAAATGAGAAGAAGGCATTTTCCTTATGATACCTATTGTTATTTCAATACACTAGTAAAAATGTCACTTCAGTCAGGAAATTTGATGCAATCTGTTTTTTAAGGGGTTACAGAGAAGGCACTTAAGGAACACTTTCTCTTGATTAAAGCTGTCTTGTTCACCTTAACACACAGTGAGCTTTCTGTCTTCATTCCACACTGTGTCCCATCATAGCTTTTATTGGTGCATAGGTATGACATGAGAAAAGTTTTCATCAGAAAATCATTATAGGTAAATGTCTACCTACTTGGAGACAAACAAATATGTCAGGAATTCATCTATATCTACTATTTTTCCATGCAGTAAATTCCAGTGTCCATTTGTATAATCAATATCTATCAGTTTGTTGCAGCACATCCAGAAGCACACACAAGTAAATGATTCAGCAGGATCCAATTATATATAAGAAACTGGTTTTTATATAACACATAATGCATGTATACAATACCCATGTAGGTTTTTCCAATGTGGTAGTAAGTACAAATGAACACAGGCAGAGGAGAGTTGAATTTGAGAGCTATAGGAGAGTTTCCAGAGAATTAGCAGAGACAAAGAAACTCTTGTATATATACAGAACAGCTAAGCTAAGCTTAAGCTACATCCAAGCTCCTGTCTGTCTCTTGTGGCTCACACTGCAACTACTATGTTTCAGTTACCAAACAGTCCCCATTGGCTGATCTTGTTGTCATGTCTCTTCCATTAGCTGACCTTGTTGCCATATCTATTCCAACTCATGAACTCTTATACACTGACACAATAGCACTTAGACTTAGGCTTCACAGTGCTTTCCAGCCCTCTGTAAGCAGTTTACAGAATCAGCTTATTGCCCTCAACAATCTGGGTCCTCATTTACCAATCTCAGAAGGATGGAAAGCTGAATCAATCTTGAGCCGGTGTGAATCGAACTGCTGGCAGTCGGCAGAATTAGTCTGCAATACTGCATTCTAATCACTGCACTACCATGGCTCAAAGGAACTTCCTAAGGGAAATTTCCCTCAGAACAAACAGGAACTTCAGCGAACAGGGGATCTCTGTTGCAGAAACAATTACAACGTGCCAACCGCCCTCCCCAAGATGTTTTTATTTTCAAAAAAGCTTGCATAACTGGCCAAATTGCATAAATATTATGAACTGCGGGGAAAAGAATAGCCAGAAAACCAGGAAAAAGATAAAGCAAACAGCTGTGATTAGTGGATGTTTTGTATTATCTCCAACAATAGAACCCCATGAATATTTCAAAATCTTTTTTCTCCTTTGGATTAAGGAGAGGCTCCTGACTGGAAAACAGCCCTGAATTTCTTGCAGGCAAATCCTTTGGTTTTCATGGCATTTCTCTGGATTGTGGTGCACATCTGTGTATCTGTTCATGCCAACTTCTGCTGCAAATTATTGGAAAATAATCTTTCTACTATTTTCTTGAACCAATGAAATGCAAAAACAGCTCTAAAATACAATGCCTTAAGGCACTGATTTCAAACATTAGCTTGTCAAAATCTTGGAACTTTTTATGCTCAAAAACTACAAAAAAATATATTTTTTTGGTGGGGTCACCCGAACCAGTCTGCCAAATCCATAACAATGCATTGCTTAGAATTAAGTCCCTCTTTGTGCAACAGTGTTTTCCTCCCAGTACATTAATTGCAGCCCAGGAATTATTTAATTTCAATTGGCTCACATCCAGTGTTAGCATTAGAAAAGCAATGACCAAAGGAATATACTATTGAGTACTCTCACATGTTGAACATTTTTAAATATTTCTCTTTTTGGATATGCAGATTAATGAACTTATGAGCCGAGTTATGCAATTAAATGCAGACATGTCCAGAAAACCAATTGATGTATTTCCCCATCGAGCAGTCCAGTCTCATGGTAAAGTTTTTTTAAAATAAAATCCTGCTTAGATTTCACAGTATTTACTGAAATATGAACTATAAGGCAGCATGTTTCTCCCATAAAAGGGATACATTCAATGGGGTGGTTTTTATTACCATTTTTGAAGTTGGATGTTTGGGGAAGTCAAATGTTTTTATTACTGCTTCTGAAGTTTGATGGTTGTTTCATTCTGAATAGGGCACAAATGCCACAAATCTGGAATGCAGTGAGAATTTATGGGTCAAATCACCTATAGCTAATTTTGGAAAAGGAAGCAGAGTAAGATGATTATTAATATTTTACCAATCACCTGCTTCAGCCCCCTATTTTGAATTCCAACTTTCGTCATGCACATGGACCTGAAGTCTTGGCAACGTTGATATTTGATGTGATTGAGCCATAGCCTAGGACATATCTTAAAGTTGTTATGTTAAAGTTAAGAAACATTATGCTATACAAATGTAGTGCTAGCCGTCTTCCTTTTTCACTTCTAAACATAGAATTAACCATTATTGCAGTAGAATTAACAGAAAACAACTGGACCAGTCATCTACAGACCAGAGCTAAACATCTACCATTTGTAGATTTGCTTCACAGGAGAAGACCTAGGATGGAATGCTGAAATGGGGAAAAAAAGGTAAGTTTCTTGATCTTACAGGAATTTCTTGAGCTCTGTGTTTTAAGAGCTGCAGTCAATGGCCCCAGGCATCCTATGTTTTCTCTGCTTAGTTTGATTCATTACTCAGTTATTGCCAGATACAAATGTTTTAGGATTTATTTTAGCCTCCTCCTGCATCATCCTTTGACCTTCCTCTGTTTATCCCATCTGTCATATTATTCCTGCAAGAGCAAGTGAACAAACAGAATTGTTTTCTGTTTCTCAGCTGACTGGAGAATTTGAATCTCATTCATATTTTTCCCAGTCATCAACTGACCATCACAAGAAGTTTACCCCATTGATAAAAGTTGTAGGCCTCTTAAATGATAGAGCTTCCTGCTGTAAAAGAATTTCCCCTTGAAATTGTTTATTGTTTCTATCTATCTGTCTGTCTATCTATCTATCTATCTATCTATCTATCTATCTATCTATCTATCTATCTAAACAAACAAACAAACAAACAAACATTTTTTCAGGATCAGCAGGGAATAGGTTTTTGATTTGCTCTGTATAGCAGGATTTGAATTGTATTAAGAATTTTATCCTAGTACTGGTTCAAGATTCTGAAAAAGCTCTCTGCATAGATGTCCATCTCCAACCTCAGTGACAACAACAACAAAACATGAATTATATGATATATTTCCCCTCCACTTTTTACTTGCACCATGACATCACACTCAGGGGGCAGAGTTTGTATTCAGATGTCAAATTGTAAATTTCATTGCATCTTTTTTCTCTCATTTTTCCTGAACATTTTTTCAGATCAAAGATGACATTTGACTTTTGAATAGTGTGTTCTATTCCCAAAAATCAAAAGCATAAACCAAAGTTGATATGCCTGTGATAAAATTTTATATATTTTGGTCACTAAGAAACCAACTAGCTATTAAATAGAAAAGAAGAAACAGCACTGCTTTGCCTTCTGTTTCAGGAAATGCATTTGGAAACTCTAGTTAGACATGTAACAATATATCATACACATACTGTATTTCTTTTGTAGGCTCCCAACTGAGGGAAAATCTGTTCTATTCTCTGTTTTCTAATGCTACATGAATTATATCAATGACCTGCTGCCTGCAACTAGAGCTTTCATTTCTAACTAGGATCTGAGTTTTCTGATTGTATATTTGATCACTATAAACCAGTGGCGGCGACCCTATGGCACATATGCCAGAGATGGGACTCAGAGCCCTCTCTGTGGGAACACATGGTGTCAACCCAGCTCAGCTCCACCACATTTCTCCATTGTGTTTCTTGCCATCGTTTTCAGGGAAGCAGAAGTTTCCCTGCAAATGACAAAATAGAAGCTCATGAAAGGGAAAGATCTCACCTCTTGCAGAGCTGCCGATGTTGGGATGCCCTGCCTCCTGCTGGCCAGCTGGTCTTTGGTCTGTTCCATGCATGTGCATGCTTGTGCGCCTTGCAGTTTGGGCATGCGTATGCACTTTAGGCACTCGGTGCCTAAAAGGTTCGCCATCACTGCTATAAATCAATGACATTATTACCACTTGCTGGTTGAGAAATTACAGTGAATTTCTGATAACTTAAAATTGCCAAGGTTGAGAAACACTGCTGTAAGCAACTTCCATTTCCAATATGGCTGTGATTCTGATTTTCTGCTCTAGAAATTTTAACATTTGCTGTGCTAATGGCACTACTCTGATATCCAAAAGTGCAAAGGAAATGCAAGATTCTCCATTGTGGAGGAGCAGAGAATCCAATCATTGGGTAATTCCCTCTGTTCTGATCACATGACTGAGTCAATCAAATAAAAGGCTTGCCTCACTGTCTGTCTATCCAGTGTTTTTGACTCAGTTTCTGATCAGAACTGTTTGCTGGACAGCTAACCATCATTGGATTCTCTATGTCGGTAACTTCTACTTCTTTCTACACAGTAAGGTTGCCTTTATTATTGTCAGGGAGGCTATATTAGGGCAAGCATTCCCCCTTGATTGGGGAGAGAGCCTGTGCCAGTCAGCTGGAATCCCAGCTCAAGACTTGACATGTTTAATCGCTAAACTGCATCATGAGGTTTTCATGTGGCACTAAGCCATGTCTGGCACTATTCATTTTTCCTGTGCCAACATCACTTTTGTGAGGGCAATCCAGTGGTACCAGCTTTGTGATGAGGTTTTATCCTCAGCCTCCATCTTCCCCTGACTGCCTGTGTACTCCTGCTAAGCAAGAGACAGGCTCCAGTATGTTTGGCCGAGGGCATGAAAAATATTTTTCCACCTTTGTTTTTCAAAACGTTTCTGCTTTAACTCCCTTTTGGCTTAGAAATGCTGCTTTGCCTGACAGCAGGAGAGCTTTGGCGGCTTCTCCAACTATCTGTTCACTGCTTAGAGACTAGCCACAGTGGGTTGGCTGAAGGAGTCAAATTCTCCCCTTTCTGCAAAGCATTCCCGCTTTGATTCTTTTGCAGATAAGGGAAGCTGCCTCACCCGGCAGCAGCAGAAGTTGGGCACTCGTTACCTCCACCATTTCAAAGACATTGCAGACAAAGGAGCTGCCTCCCTGACAACAGCAGCGCTTTGGTGCTTGTCCCCATTTTAAACATACCCCGGGCACCATTAAAGATCCTTGGCGGCCATTAAAAAAGGTGCAAGAGTGCTTGGAGAAGGAGGTGGAGCTTTCTCCCCACCCACATTCTTATCAACTGTTGCTGAGCAGACTGATTTTTCATTTGAAGCCGGTCTAATATTTCATCTCGTCTGCTCCATTGTCAACACTGTCTTGTCAACCAGCCTCATCTGCTGGTATTTCTTAGGATGGAGCTCCATCCTCTGGCAAAACAGGGAATTTCAGCCAATTTCTCACTGGCTCAGTGGCCCATAGATATATAACCTCTGCCAAGTTGCTTTCTTCATCCTTGCCTTAAACTTGTCAGCACTCATTCTGATATGGCAGAAAAGAATCAACCATTAGAGGCACCAAGGGAGGAATTGGCTATCAGCCCTCCCTCCTCTAGCCACAGACCCAGACCCAGACAGGCTTTCTACCAGTCTGTCGCCAGAACAGCTTCTAAGAAAATTAAAGTGAAAGCCTTGCATAAGACCTCCAGGTCTGAGGAGAGGGCTGCCCCCAGGCACCAAAGCATGATAGAAAAGGAATTTTTAAAAGCTTTAAAAAAAGAAACCAGCTTCTGAAAGGGCCCTTGCCAGCAGCTCTCTTCTTCAATCCCCCTGGGATCTTGCACAGACTTCTCTCTCCCCTGACCATCGGGAAGCTTCACCCTTCCCTTCTGCGCCTGTGCCTCCTGCATCATTCACACCTATGGCTGCACACTTACAGGGCAGGGATAACTTACTGGAGGTGGTTTCTGACCTAAAATCCTCATTGATTGCTGCAATTATCCAAGGTTTTACAGGCCTCCAGCATACCCAATCCCATGGGTCTGCCATTCAACTCTCCTTCCCTTGTGAATACAGTGCTCAGGATCAACAAGAAGATGAGTTATGGCAGACTCAATCCCAGAATTCTTCCAATCACAGCTGGGACCTGGAGGCTGAGAATGGAGAATTCAGGGAAGGTAAACTATCTGAGGACAAAGATCCTCTTCCAGAGGTTTCTTCCATAACTGGTCTTTTTTCACCAGGCCTCTTTTGTTCCTTACTGTATAAAGCAAAAATGACTGAAGACTTGGAAAATCATCCCTCCTCCATGGAAGAAACACCAGTTCCATCACGTGCTAAGAATCCTCTTTTCTCCACCCCAGTCACATGCAGTGATGAGGTTCCTATGCCTTAAGTGGTGTTGGATAATATCCAAAGACAATGGCTCAAACGTCACCAACCACCAATGATTGGAAGTTCTACCTTCCGGTTTGGGAATTATTTGACTTGCTGCAACTACCATTGGTGAAGGACTCGGTGGCTTGTCTTGTACCCACCACTGTAGTCTCTGGAGACCCTGCAGAGGCCTTAAAACCTGAAGTCAGGAAATTGGAGGCAATAATGCGGCATTCGCATCAGTCATTGGCTTGGGTGGTTAAATTGGCTTCTGCAGCCACGTTTTTTAATCTTACCACCTTAATGTGGCTTCACCAACTTCAAGAACACCTACCTGTGGGAAATATCCACCTACATCAAGATGTTAGTAAAATTATAGTGGCTACTCAGTTCTCTGCTGATGCCACACTAGACTCTATCCACTTTGCTGCCAGAGCCATGGGATCTTCAATGATGGCGAGGAGACTCCTCTGGCTCCAACATTGGCAAGCGGATGCATGAGCTAAGTGGCTTATAACTTCAGCTCCGCTTCAGGGCGACAGGCTTTTTGGGACTATTATAGATAGTCCTCTTTTAGTTGAGAACAAAGACAAATGAAAAATCTTACCTTCCCATGCCAAGATGCCTGGCTGCAGATATTCTTTCCAATGAGCTCCTTCTTTTCGGTCTCCACCTCCTCCTGCATCTCTTTTCAACAGAGGTCTTTCAGCCATTGACCTGAACAGCCCCAAGACTACAGGGACAGGTATAGGCCCCTTGCAGTTTAGATGCCCCTTTTGAGGTGCTGAAGATTGCCCCTTCAGATGCTGCAAGTAGTTCTGCTGCAGAACTGCCTGTCAGTGGCCACCTTCAGTGATTTGCTGACCAATAGGAGGAGATTGTTTCAGAGGTGAGTCCTTAATACTATTAGATGTGGTCTGGCTTTTGAGTTCCTCTCCACCCCTCTGCAGTACTTTGTGCATTCCCCAGTATGTCAGGATCCTGCCATGCAGCTGCTCATGCAGGAGACCATACAGCACTTGTTAGATATCAGGGCGATAGAACCGGTTCCCATTCAGGAGAGGGGTTCCAATTTTTATTCCAGATTATTTCTTATTCCAAAGTCTTAGGGGGGCTGGAGAGCAATTCTTGATCTAAAACAATTCAATGTGCATATTGAATATAAATGTTTTAAGATGCACACACTCCAGTCCATTTTGGACTCCGTCGGGAAGGCAACTTCCTGGCTTCGATTGACCTGTCTGAAGCTTAACTTCATATTCCTGTTCTGCTATTGCATAGGTGTTTTCTACGATTTGCATATCATGGCAGACATTTTCAATATGCTGCTTTACCATTTGACCTGTCATCAGCACCCAGGATCTTCACGAAGGTCCTAATAGAATTACTGGCTCATCTCTGCTCCATTCCCATTAAGATACAGAGCTATTTAGAAGACATTCTCATTCAGCTAGGCTCGAGGGGATGTTTGAGTAACTATCAACATCCAAGAGCATCATCGGTTCTTAGTCAATGTTACAAAGAGCCAGTTGTTGCCTTCTACATGATTACAACATTTGGGTGCTATCATTGACACTTCTCTGTGACAGGTTTGTCTATTTGAGGATAGGCTGAATAGTTTCCGGGACCATTCTCTTCAGGTCCAACAGCAGCCATTTGTTTCCTTTGCACAATTATCCCAACTATTAGGGAAACTCATCTCCTGCATAGCCATTGTTCCTTGGGCCAAAATACATTCCCAGCCTCTTCAATGGTTTCTGCTTCCAGCGCAGAGGGAGGGACACAGCAACTTCCTCTCCAAGGTCTGGGTTCCAGTGATATCATCGACTCCCTCCACTGGTAGAGATCAGTAACCATGCGCAAAGGCTTTCCCTTTACACTCAAGCCACTGTTATCATCACCACAGATGCCAACCTGTTTGGTTGGGGGTCACTCAAGTTCCCTCATGGCTCAGAGACAGTCTATGGATGAACGACAGCATCCCATCAATTGGTTGGAATTGAGAGCAATTTGCCTTGCCCTACTTAAGTTTGTCAACATTGTTTGAGGGCAGCATGTGCTAATATTGACTGACAATGTGGCCACAAAGGCACATATAAACCAATAGGGAGGCACCTGATCATGTTCCCTCATGGCCAAAGCCTGGAAGCTATGCCTTTGGGCAGAGGAACATCTGGCCTCCATTCATGCTCAGCACATTTTCGGGACCCTAAACATTTGGGCCAATTGGTTGAATAGTTCCCAAATAGATCATGCAGAGTGGCAGCTCAACCCCTTAGTCTTCCAGATATTAACGTCTCACTTCAGTCTTCCTCTGATGGATCTGTTTGCCTCTCCCAACAACACAAAACTTCTGAGGTTTTTCACTCAATACTTCCACCCACAATTGGAGGGGACAGACTCGCTATGCACCCATTGGCCCCTGGGATTGTTGTACATATTCTCACCTCTTTCCCCTCATTCCTGCTCTTCTCAGAAAACTTCTAGTGGAAGAGGCCAAGATCATCCTTGTAGTCCCTTATTGGCCCAGGACCCTGTGGTTTGCTGACCTAGTCTCCCTCTTGGTCGCACACATTGGCATCTTCCTCTAGATCATCTCACTCTCCAGCAGGGGAGTCTGATAGATCCCAATCCAGGATGGTACTAGTTAACCACATGGAGATTGAGCGGCAAGCCTTGAGAGGATCATATATATCAGAAAGAGTCATTGAGACCACCCAGGCATCCAGGAGGCCATCCATCAATCGCATTTATGATGCTACTTGGATGGCCTTTTCCACCTGGTGCCTCAAGGCTCATGTGGACTCTTCTACAGCATCAGTTCCTCAGATCCTCAAATTTTTACAAGACAGTTTGGAGCGGGTTCTCTCTCCAAACACCCTTTGCAGACAGATTGCTGCGCTCTCCACAGTGTTTCATAAGCGTAGAGTAGGGTCGCTTTCCAATCATCATATGATTCGGAGTTTTTTGAAGGAGGCTGTGAATCTCCAGCCCCCATTCAAGGTTTCCCATGTGGGATTTAGATAAGATTCTCAAAGCCCTCACAATGGGCCCCTTCGAGCCTCTACATACATCTACTTTGCATTTCCTCTTCCTGAAGGTTGCCTTTCTGGTCGCAATCACTTTAGCTTGGTGAATCTCGGAGTTGGCTGCCTTATTGGTCAAGGAGAATCTATGCATTTTCCATCCAAATCAGGTCATCCTTAGACTGGACCCAAGCTTCCTGCCCAAAATCAATTCTTAGTTTCACCAGTCGCAGGAGCTATTGCTTCCGGACTTCTGTCCAAATCTGGTGCACCCCAAGGAGAGGGAATGGCATACTTTGGATGTCCAGAGAGCTCTTCAAATATATGTTAAAAGGACTTCTGCTTTTCGATGCACAGAGGCCCTGTTTGTCAATTTTTACCCTGCTTCCCTTGGTTCCAAGGCTTCTTCTTCTGTTATAGGGAGATGGATCAGAGCCTGCATCATTAAAGATTATCATGCCCAGGGCTTACCACTTCCTGGTCGTATTACAGCCCATTCAACCAGGAGTGCCACCACTACAGTGGCTTGGATGACACAATCCTCTATTGAAGAAATCTGCAGGGCAGTCACTTGGTAACTCCTTACCCATTTATACTCCATTATAAATTAGATGTTTTTTCGTCCGCTGATGCAGCCTTTGGATGCAGGGTCCTACAACAGGTCCACCTCATGCAGGATTCTTGATTACATTATTAGACCCACCCTGGGAAGTTAGCTTTGGTAGCTCCCAATCTTTGGATTCTCTGCTCCTCCACAATGGAGAAAGGATGTTGGTCTTACCTGATCCTTCTCATTGTGAAAAGCAGAGAATCCAAAACCCTCCCACCTATTGAGGAGGAGTTAGCATTATTTTTACAGGGGTTCCAGCCGTCGATCAATTCCTTCGCCAAAAACACTGGATAGACAGACAGTGAGGCAAACCTTTTATTCAATTGACTCAATCATGTAATCAGAACAGAGGGAATTACCCAATCATTGGATTCTCTGCTCCTTACAATGAGAAGGAACATATCATGTAAGACCAATATCCTTTCTAGTCTAGAAATTTTAACATTTGTGGCACTGATGACACTACTCTGATATCCAAAAGTGCAAAAGAAATGCAAGATCTACCAATAAAAGTCAAGGAGCATAGTTAAAAAAAAAGGGATTAAAATTAAGGAAGATCATACCAGTGACTGCAGGTACAACAACCAGTCTTAGAATTGATGATGTAGATACAGTAGGTACCTTTTGCTTTTTAAGATCAACTGTCAACAGTAATGAATGAAGCAGTCAAGAAATATTCTTCTGTATAAATTAGTACTAAGCAGTCATGAGGGCCACAGAAAAGA